>RJWM01000447.1:204710-218795 GCA_004363535.1 Dasyprocta punctata
TTTTTTTTTTTTGTTTTTTTTTTTTGTGGCACCGGGGATCGAGCTCACAACCTCGCGCCTGCCTGACAGGTGCGTAAGCCGCTAAGCCAAACTCCCGGCCCTGGTTTTTTGAGGCAGGGTCGCACTGTGTAGCTCAGGCCGGCCTTGCGCTCGCATTGTGGCCCAAGCTGGCCTCGAACTCACAACGCTCCGCCTACCTCAGCCTCCCGAGTGCAAAGCTATGTATTTTTAAAATTTTTGATGAACACATAGTAATGGCTCACATTTATGGGGTCTGGTGTGACATTTCAGTACATGTGTACAATGTGTAATGATCAGATCAGGGTACTTGGCATCCCCATCAGCTGAGATATCGATCATTTCTTTGTTTTGAGGGTGTTCAAAATCATCTTTCCAGCTAGCTTGAAACGCACAATTAATTCTTTCTACTGTAGCTCTCCTGCAGTGTCATACACACCAGTCATACATACTCCTGTCTGGCACACCCTGGTACCTGTTAACTACCCTCCCTCTGTCTCTTCTCTCCAGTTCACTCCAAGGCTCTGGTAAACACAGTTCTAGAGAAACCAGATTTCTGCTCAGTTGAGTAAAGAGAAAGGCAGGGCAGGGAAAAGAGGTATGACCTTAGGTAGACACTGCTACTTTCTTGAATTAGAACCATGTCACGCTTACTATTTTTCTGCCTCCTCAAATTATAGAGCATACAACCATTGTTGAGTAAATATGCATTGAACAGGTAAATATTCTTAGTTGTGTATTTGAACCCGAGGATACTAAATTAGGTAAGATCTGGTCCCTAACTTCCTGTCAGTTTTGTGAAATGGAAGGGAGACTACATGGACTTGAAAATGGTGGTTGTTAGATCCAGAAGCTGTGGGTCCCCAAGGCAATAAATACTTGCATCAGCATTAGCTGGGAGTCAAACTGTTGGGCTGCACATTCCACCCCTTGCCTCTTTAGTTCACCACTCGTCTTTCTTGGGAGAACTTGTTCAACCCCAGAGGCTCCCACTTCCCTGGTTGCAGATAGAGCAGTTGTCTTCCATCCTGCCCTGACCCCTTCTTGGGTACAGACGACTGTACTCAAATGTCTGGCAGAGATTGCAAAGCCAGCACAAAGTGAACACACCAGCCCCCAAACCTATTTCCCTCAATCCACTGCTGGACAGTGGAGCGACTGTGTGCCTAGTCCACAAAGGCAGATGAGCCCCCTGAGAAAATCCTCTGCCTGCATCCTTTGTTGTCTGGTAAACTGAGTCAGGCTTTGGAATAGATTTCAATTCCTCGCCCTCTTCATCCACATTTCTGTTGTACAAATCCACACTCAGGATCTCTCCCTTTGTTAACTAGACGGTCTGACATCTGGTTACAGGGTTGCTTTTGCCAATTTCACCATCTAACACCTACCACACGCACCTTTCAGTCCTCTGGGTGGAGAGATCTGATTGCAGCACTCTTGGGAATAAAATCTGTTATGCTGCCAGCAGAACCTGGACTGTACCCTCTTCTGGGTGTGCCCTCTGTCTCCCATTGCTTTTTCCTTTGCCCAGAGGACTTTAACTTCCCTGATCTTTGGAGTTTTTTTTTTTTTTTTAATTTCTGAGCTTTTAAACATTTTCTGCCCAGAATGTAGCTGTTCATTCCTAGCCTTCACTTGCTTGGAAAGCATTTTGTCCCAGAAAGTCTTCCCACGATTCCCTATGCAGAGTTAGGTGTTCCTCACAAGCCACCATCTCCATGAATATGTTTGTCCTAGCATTGATCCCTGTGGTCATTGTTGGTTCATTTGCCAGTCTGTTCCTGTAGACCAGTGATGGAGAACCTTTTAGAGACCAAGTGCCCAGTCTACAACCCAGAACTCACTCTCTTATCGCAAAGTGCCAACACTGCAGTTAAACCTGACTATCCAGTGCTTGGCTGCTGGGGTGAGCAGGCTCACATGGTGTATTGGGTGATATACTATGTACCCCCAAGTCCTCATGTACTTTTGATGTGGCTGAGTCTGACGCTTGTGATCAGTTTGTGGTCTAGTGCTGGGATTGATGATGTCAGTGCTGTACCCGCCCAGGGGTGGAGCCGACATACAGTGTAAGGGAAGGTGGGTCTTCCTCTTGCACCTCCGCTTCCACCTCTCTCTTGCCAGTGTGCCTTGTGGCTTGCAGCCACCATGAACCATAGCCCTGCCACCCCATGCTGACTTGGAGCCAACGAATGGACTGAAACTCCCGAGAAACTGTAAGAATAAACCTTTCCTTCCCTAATTTTGGGCATCAGGTATTTTGTCACGGCAATGAGCAAAAAGTAACTGAGACACATGGCAACAGAGAAGGCCCCGTGTCCCTGCTGGGTGCACTGCCATCGGTCCTCCAGCACTGCTCTCTTGCATCTCACCTTCAAGTTCAGTATCCTGGAGCAAACATTTTCAACACTTGAGCTGTTTCTCTTGTGCTTTAGTTCTCTATTTTGAAGCAATCTGCCCACACTGCTGTTTATAGATCCACGCACTGCAGACATTATGTATAGCCTGTGTATTATGGGAGGTGAGGAGCAGCTTAAACCAGGACATGGGGGTGCAGTAGACCAGCAACCCATCCTACTCTCTGATCCTTCAAGTGCAGTTGCCCTCTGGCTTCAGTTTGGCTGTGTTGCTCTCCAGCCCTGCTGTACAGTTATTATTTCCACACTTTGCTTCAACTCTTTCCTGAAATAGATTCCTGGTCCATAGATTGGATGTTTTGCCTTTCCTTTATTTACTTCCATTTTGACATTATTTGCCAGCTTACTGAGAAAAGGTGTGTGGAGTATATCAATTTTGAACCTTTATTTTATTCTCAAGCTAGTTTAGATGTTTGGCTGGGTATAGAATTCTAAGATGAAAAATAGTTTTCATTAGAATTTTAAAGGCATTGACCGATATAACTAAATTTATTTCACTCATTGGCTGCCCCTCCTCCTCACCCCTGGACCTGAGAAAGCTAAAAGGTTATTGGCTGCCCCCCACCTCACGCCTGGAACTGGAACGGCAGGATTAGCTGCCCCTCCTCCTCGCCCCTGGACCTAGGGCAGTCACCTGATCATAGGTCACCCTTTCCCCCCACCCAAAAGACCACAGCAGCCCACAGACAATCAGTGACCCCTTCCACCACCTGCAGAACCTTGCTAGGTTGATGGGAGCCTCAGCAACACCTTACCCACACAGAAGACCTCAGTGGCCTTGCCACAGTGTGGTGAGTTTTCCTCTGAAATAGAGAACCTTAGTGGGGAAACAGGAGCAGTAGTGAATTCCCCCCCAGCTATAGGACTTGGCAAGCCTGGCAAGAGTGTGGGTGAGTCCTTCCTGCATACAGAGAACACCAGGTGGGTTGAGGAGAGTGCTGACAAGGCCTCCTCCAACCCGGAGGTAATCAAAAGGACTTGGGAGACACCCGGTGACACAGTAGGGTCCCTGCTGAGGCGAACACTGTAGCCAGGTAGATCTGGCAGCCTGAAACAGCCTGAATCAGTCATAGTAACAGTAGGAACTAAGGGTTAACTTACTTCAATATCCCTAGGCTACTCAGCCTAGGATGAATATAAGATTCACCCAACAGGCCCTGCAAGAGGAATTCAGGTGACTGGGCCTCCACTTCACTGTGGGACCCAGCAATTGGACAAACATCAGCCACACAGTAGGACATTAAGACATGCACTACAGATTGTTGAGATTAGTGGGATTGAAAGACCAAATATTAACCCAAGAGGTGAAAATGACAAAATGGAAAAGTAAAATGCAGTTTCAAACATTCAGTCCATCAGGAACAAGTACAGGAGACATCAACATAGAGGACATTAAAAGTCATAGCCCTGAAATTTCTGAAAAGATAGCAAGTGAAATAAAAAAACAAATCCATGAGGCTATAAAGGAAATCAGATTAGAAATAATCTCTCACATAAAGAAAGAAATGACAAACTTAATAAAGGAGTTGCTCAGCATAGCTAGAGAAGGCATAGATAAAAAAGTACAGGAGCATGGGAAAATGATGGAAACCTTGAATGAACAATAAAGAAAAGAAGTAGAACACATGAAACAAATTCAAAGACATATCCAAGAAATAAAAAATTCTACTGAAAGCTGGCAAAACTATTTGAATGAAGCTGAGGATGGGATTTCAGACCTTGAGGACAGGATTGCAGCTAGCTATCATGAAAGGAAAGAACTTTTAAAAATAACAAGGTAGCATGAAATGACAATTCAACAGCTTCAAGATGATGCAAAGAGAAACAATATAAGACTAATAGGCATCAATGAAGATGCAAGGGTCAATGGAAATGACATAGGAAAACTACTCACAGAAGTAATAGCACAAAATTTCCCAAACATGGGAAAAGAATCTGATATACAGATAAGCAAGGCATATAGAAGGCCAAACAGTCATAACCAAAACAAATCTACACCCAGACACATAATAATTAAGATCCCTGAAATTCAGCATAAAAACAGAATACTAAAAGCTGTTAGAGAAAAGACACAATTCACCTATCAAGGAAAGCCTATTAGAATCATGGCAGACTTCTCAGCACAAACCCCCAAGTCAAGACAAGCTTGGAGTGAGGTGTTTCAAGCCCTGAAAGAAAACAACTTTCAACCCAGATTGATGTACCCTGCAAAATTTTCTTTGAAATTTAATGGAGAAATAAGATACTTCCATGATAAAGAATAACTGAAGAAATTTATGTCCACCAAACCAACCCTAGAAAGAGTACTGAAAGACATACTAGAGAGAGATAAAAATGACTACAGTTCCCAGAACAACAGCAGAAAGAAACCACCAGACAAGGCAAACAATTAAACAAGGGGGAAAAGCAGAAAACCAGCAACAGGAAAATAACATGACGAAGTTGAGCTAGTATGTATCAGTTATATCCATCAGTGTAAATGTCCTCAATTCACCTATTAAAAGAAATAAGTTGACATAATGTGAGGTGGCTCAGGCCTCACAGCAGGTAGGACCGATGCGCTGATGACGCGGAGACCAGGCTGATGGCGCAGATCCGTTTTATTGCGGAAGTACAGCAGGCTATATACTGAGTGTGGGCCAATAGGGAGTGAGAGCCAATGAGGGAGAAGAAGCTGGCAGTATCTAGGGAGACTGCAGATTTAGGTCTGTAAGGGCTGCATGAGTATGTATGGAGTGGTTGTATAGAGACGTGTGCCACAATAATGGATCAAGAAACAGGATCTAACAATGTACTGTATACAAGAAACACATATGACTCAAAAGGAAACTCACAGATTAAAAGTCAAAGGATGGAAAACCATATTCCATGCAACAGGAACCCAGAAAAAAGCAGGGGTATCTATGCTGTTTGCAGACAGTGTAAACTTCAAACCAAAAATGATGAAAAGAGATAAAGAAGGTCACTACATACCTGTTAGGGGAAAAATTCAAGAGGAAGTCTTAACAATCATAAACATATATACACCAAATACAGGAGCACCCAACTATATAAGACAAATACTAATAGACATGAAAAACCAAATACACAATAATACAGTTGTAACAGGGGACCTTAATACCCCTTTGTCACAAAGAGATAAATCAACTAGACAAAAAGTTGGCAAAGAAATAACAGAACTGAATCAAACCTGTGAACAAATGGACTTAGTTGATGTTTACAGAGTGTTCCACCCAACAACAGCAGAGTACACATTTTTCTCAGATGCACATGGGACATTCTTTAAAATAGACCATATAATAGCCCATAGAACATGCTTAAGTAAATGCAAAGGTATTGAAATTATCCGATGCATATTGTCTGATCATAGTGCACTGAAATTGGAATTTAATGGCAAAAGAAACTGCAAAGCCTACGTAAATACATGGAAATTAAATAACACCTTCTTGAACAACCAATGGATTACAGATGAAATTAAAGAAGAAATTAAGCAATACCTAAAATTCAATGAAAATGCAGATATAACATACTGAAACTTGTAGGTTGCAAGAGGGAAATATACAGCAATAAATTGTCACATCAAGAAAACAACTAGCACAAATAACCTTATGCTACACCTCAAGCTTCCAGAAAAAGAAGAGCAAATCAAACCCAAAGCTCATAGAACAGAAGAAATTATAAAGATCAGAGCAGAAATTAATGCCACTGAGACTAGGAAAACAATATAAAGAATTAATGAATCAAAAAGTTGGCTTTTTGAGAGAATAAACAAAATTGATAAACCTCTAGCCAACCCTGAAAAAGAAAGAAAAAACTTAAATTCATGCAATAAGGAATGAAAAGGGAGAAATTACTACAGATCCCATGGAAATTCAGAAGATCATGATTACTCACTTTGAAAATCTTTACTCACATAGGGTAGAAAACAGAGGAAATGGATAAATTCCTAGAAACATATGAATTGCCAAGGCTGAATCAAGAAGATATAACAATTTTGAATACCCCAATGTCAGCTACTGACATTGAAAATGTGATTAAAAACTTACCAACAAAGAAAATCTCAGGTCATGATGAATTCACAACTGAATTCTACAAGAAATTTAGAGAAAATTTAATGCCAATACTTCTCAAAATCTTCAATGAAATTGAAAGGGAAGCAATCCTCCCTATCTCATTCCTGCAGGTAAGTATTACTCTGATACCAAAACCAGAGAAAGACCCAACCAAAAAGGAGAACCATAGGCCAATCTTCCTAATGAACATCGATGCAAAGATTCTTAATAAAACACTGGCAAATAGAATGCAGCAAATCATCAAGAAGATTATACATCATGACCAAGTGGGATTTATCCCAGGAATGCAGGGTTGGTTTAACATACACAAATCAATAAATGTAATACACCACATCAACAGAGCCAAAGACAAAAATCACATGATCATCTCAATAGACACAGAAAAAACCTTTGACAAAGTCCAACACTTGTTCGTGATAAAAATTTTACAGAAGCTTGGAATAGATGCTATCTACCTCAATCTGATAAAAGCCATCTATGACAAACTGACAGCCAACATTATACTAAATGAGCAAAAACTGAAAGCTTTTACATTAAAATGTGGAGCAAGACAAAGATGTCCACTACTACCACCACTCCTATTCAATATAGTTCTGGAAACATTAGCCAGAGCAACTACACAAGAGAGAGAAATAACAGGAATAAGGATAGGAAAGGAAAAAGCTAAATTATCACTATTTGCAGATGACACGATACTCTAGTAAGAAGACCCTAAAAACTCCATTAAAAGGCTACTAGAGTTAATAAGCAAATTCAGTAGTGTAGCTGGATACAAAGTCAACACTCAAAAATTGATAGCATTCCTGTACACAAATAACAAACTCATTGAGAGTGAAATTATGGAAATAACATCTTTCACAATAGCATCCAAAAAAATGAAATACTTAGGCATTAGTCTAACAAAGAATGTAAAAGACCTATATGCTGAAAGCTATAGTACTCTAAAAAATGAGATGGAAGAGGATGTTAGAAAATGGAAAGATATCCTTTGCTCTTGGTTAGGAAGAACCAACATTGTGAAAATGGCCATACTCCCAAAACTGTTATACAGATTTAATGCAATCCTAATCAAAATACCATTAACATACTTTACAGATCTAGAGAAAACATTACTAAAATTCATTTGGAAACAGAAGAGACCTAAAATATTGAAGTCAATTCTGGGCAACAAAAGCAAGGCTGGAGGCATCTCAGTCCCTGCCTTGAAATTGTACTACAAAGCTACAGTGATAAAATCAGCATGGTACTGGCAAAAAAATAGACTTGAGGATCAATGGAACAGATTAGAAGATGCAAACACAACTATAAAGACACTCAGCCATCTTACATTTGACAAAGGGGCTAAACATGTTCACTGGAAGAAAGATAGCATCTTTAATAAATGGTGGTGGAAAACTGGCTTTCCACATGCCAAAGACCGAAACTAGACCCATGTCTATCACTATGCACTAAACTAAAGTCAAAATGGATAACAAGTCTAAATATTAAAATACAAACACTAAATCTACCGGTAGACAAGGTAGGTAGAAATCCTGAAGATAGGGGTAGGCAAAGAGTTCGTGAACAAAACGCAAACCACATGGGAAGTATTTCAAATAACAACTGGGATCTCATCTTATTAAAAAACTTTTGAACTTCAAAAGAAATCACCAACAAAGTGAAAAGAAAACCCGCAGAATGGGAAAGAATTTTAGTCATCTGTCCCTCAGACAAAGGATTTATATCCAGAACATATAAAGAATTGAAAAACATCAGGCCCCCAAATTCAAAGACCCAATCCAAAAATGGGCATCTGAGATGAACACATACTTCTCAGATGAAGAAATACAAATGGCAAATAAATACATAAATAAATGCTTAACAACACTGGTCATTTGAGAAATGCAAATTAAAACAACATTAGATTCCATCTCACTCTAGTAAGAATGGATGCCAACAAGAAATAAACTGATAACAAATGTTGGCTGAGCTGTGGGGAAAAAGGAACGCTTCTCCATTGTTGGTGGGATTGTAGACTGGTGCGGCCACTGTGGAAATCGGTTTGGGGATTACTCAAAAAAGTAGGACTGGAAGTCCCATTCAATCCAGCTATTCCCTTTCTGGCTATTTTCCCAGAAAAATTAAAAATGTCTTGTCACAGCGATATATGTGCACCCATGTTTATAGCAGCACAATTTGTTTCTTTTTTTTATTTAAGCCAAGAAAAGAAAAAAAAAAGGAAAAAAAAAGAAAAAAAGACATATACAACAAGGACAACAAGCAAAAGAGACAAACAAACGACTAAATACACAACAGTAACATTGCAGATTTACAAAACCGGATGATAGAAACTTGACAATGGTTGCAACTTTGCGTATCATTATTCCCAAAATGGTTACTTACATTAACAAATATAGACATGCAAAATTGATCTAATCATATGAGTATTAATTGTTCTTTCTCAATAACGAATACATTCAGCAGCGTGTTCATTCTAGTTATCTTACACAGGTCCATATCCCTTCTTCTTCCCTTTTCTCTTTCTGCCCTTTCCCTTCCCAGTCACTTCTGCTCCTTGAGCTGTTTTCACTCCCACGTAATATTTATTATAGATTCTGGATCATATATACTTTTCTGTTTCTTACACTAGGGAGACAATACGGTATTTACACATGTGGGTTTGATTTATCTCACTTATGAGTATGGCCTCAAGTCGTGACCATTTACTTATAAAAGTCTCAATGCAATCTTTCTTAATAGCTGAGTAGTATTCCATTGTATAAAAATACCACATCTTTTTTATCCATTCTTTGATTGATGGGCACTTGGGTTGTTTTCAAGATCTGGCTATTACAAATTGAGTTGCTGTAAACATGGGTGCACAGATATCACTGTGGTATGATGTTTGCAGTTCTTCTGGGAAAATGCCCAGAAGAGGGATAGCTGGATTGAATGGGATCTCTAATCCTAGCTTCTTGAGCAATCTCCACACTGACTTCCACAGTGGCTGCACCAGTCTACACTCCCACCAACAGTGGAGAAGATTCCTTTTTCCCCACAGCCCCTCCAGCATTTATTGTTGGTTGATTTTTTAATCTTGGCCATTCTTTCTGGAGTGAGATGGAATCTCAGTGTTGTTTTAATTTGCATTTCCCAAATGACCATTGATGTTGAACATTTTTTCATATATTTATTTGCCATTTGTGTTTCTTCCTCTGAGAAGTGTGCATTCATCTCAGATCCTCATTTTTGGATTGGGTCCTTGAATTTTAGGGGCCTGATTTTTAAAAATTCTTTATATGTTTTAGATAGAAGTCCTTTGTCTGATGGACAGTTGGCTAAGATATTTTCCCAACTCATGGGTTTTCTTTTCACTCTGTTGGAGATTTCCTTTGACATGAAAAAACTTTTTAATAAGACAAGCTCCCAGTTGTTGATTCTGGGAAGTATTTCTCATACAGTTTGATTTTTGTTCACGAACTTTCTGTCTACTCCTGTGTTGTCAAGATTTTTACCTACTTTGTCTTCCAGCAGATTTAGTGTCTCTGTTTTACTATTCACATCTTTGATCCATTTTGACTTTATTTTAGTGCATGGTGATAGACATGGTACTAGTTTTAGTTTTTGGCATATGGAAAGCCAATTTTTCCAGCACCACTTAATAAAGAGGCTATCTTTCTTCCAGTGTACATGTTTGGCCCCTTTGTCAGAGATGAGGTTGCTGAGTGTGTTTGTAGTTGTGGCCGTATCTTCTAATCTATTTCATTGATCTTCAGGTCTGTTTTTATTCCAGTACCTTGCTGATTTTATCACAGTAGCTTTGTATTATAATTTCAACGCAGGGATTTTGATGCCTCCTGCCTTTCCCTTGTTGCCCAGAATTACCTTTACTATTCTACAACTCTTCTGGTTCCAGATGAATTTTAGGGATTATTTCCCTAGCTCTGTGGCATATGCAAGTCGTATTTTGTTTGGAATTGCATGAAATCTGTATAACAATTTTGGGAGCATGGCCATTTTCACAATGGTTGTTCTTCCTATCTACGAACAGGGAATATCTTTCCATTTTCTGAAATCCTCTTCGATTTACTTTTTCAGAGTAATGTAATTTTCACTGTATAGATCTTTTACTTCCTTTGTTAGATTGATTCCTAAGTATTTCATTATTTTGTATGCTATAATGAAGGGTGTGGTTTCCCTTATATCTCTCTCAAGAATGCCATTGATTTTTGAGTGTTGACCTTTTATCTAGCAACATTACTGAATTTGGTTATTACATCTAGAAGTCTTTCAATGGATTTTTGGGGGTCTTCTATGTAGAGTGTCATATCATCTGCAAATAATGATAATTTAACTTCTTCCTTCGCTATCCTTATTCCTTTTATTTCTCTCTCTTGTCTAATTGCTCTGGCTAATGTTTCCAGAATTATATTGATTAGGAGTGACGATAATGGACATCCTTGTCTTATTCCTAATTTTAGGTTGAATGTTTTCAGTTTTTGTTCATTTAGTAAGATGTTGGCTGTTAGTTTATGATATATGGCTTTTATCAGGTTGAGGTAGAGACCATGTATTCTGATTTTCTGTAGGGTTTTTATCATGAACGAGTGTTGGATTTTGTTGAAAGATTTTTCTCCATCTATTGAGATGATCATGCGATTCTTGTCCTTGACTCTGTTGATATGGTGTATTACATTTATTGATTTGCGTATGTTGAACTATCCCTGCATTCCTGGAATGAATTCCACTTGATTGTGGTGTATAATCTTCTTGATGACTTGTTGCATTTCATTTGCCAGTATTTTATTGAGGATTTTTGCATCTATGTTTATTAGGGAGATTGGCCTGTAATTTTCTTTTTTGGTTGGGTCTTTCTCTGGTTTTGGTATTAGAGTAATACTTGCTTCCAGGAATGAGCTAGGTAGACTTGCTTCCCTTTCAGTTTCATTGAAGAGTTTGAGGAGTGTTGGCATTTGAGTATTCCCTAAATTTCTTATAGATTTCAGCTGTGAATCCATCAGGACCTGGGCTTTTCTTCATTGGTAAGGTTCTAATTACATTTTCAATTTCATTAAGCGAAATTGGGTTATTCTGCAGTTTTACATCTTTTTGATTCAGCTTTGATAATTCATACATTTCTAGGAGTCTGTCCGTTTTTCTGTGTTATCAAACCTATGGGTGTAAAGGTTTTCAAAGTAGATATTGATGATCTTCTGTATTTCCACAGGTTTTGCAGTAATTTCACCCTTTTTGTTTCTATTTTATTTTTTAATATTTTTATTTATTTATTTATTTAATTTTTTATTTTAAAGATAGTAAAATCCAATAAAGCATAACAGAAGGTAGTCAAGCAAAACAAAGCTGTAGAACTGGTACAGAACTTCAAAGAAAGATACTATGAAAACAATAGCTACTATAGTATATCTTGTTATTTTCAGAATAGTTGACCATTCCAACAGGTATAGTAAAATCAAACCAAAAAACCCCACAATAAAACCAATAAAAACAGAGTATAAAATAAGGCAAATAAAAATGAATCAGAATAAAGCAAAACAATGAGAACAATATTGGACCTTGAAGACAAGACAGAAGGGAATCCCCCATTTTTGCTACATTGTGTATTGTCATCTTCCAAAGAGATACTCAGGCTGCCAGCCCCAGGCCTGCAAAATGAACAAAATAATACTAGCATTTAGTTGTTTTATGTACCTTAGTTGCTATCAATTTAGCCAGACCTCAGAACGAGCAGGTTGCTTTATGGGTGGGGTGGGGTGGGGGTGGGGGGCAAGAACTTTGTCCTTGATTCTTAGCCCGTGTGCTGGTAGGCGTATGGGGGGGGCACATGTTTCTCTTCCAGGGGTCCATGCCAGTTGTGCAGGCCTCTGGAAGGCAGATTTAGTTGTCTTCTGGTTGGAGGTGGTCAGGCCTGGCGGAGTGGGCTCCTGAGAGGCCCATCTCTTTCTCTTCCTGGGTTCCACACCGGTCACGCAGGCCCCTGGAAGGCAGACTTAGTTGTCTTCTGGTTGGAGGTGCTCAGGCCTACCCTTTTTGTTTCTTATTACATTTATTTGAGTTTTTTTCTTTCCTCTTTTTGATAAGGTTGGCTAGGGGTTTATCAATTTTATTTATTCTTTCAAAGAACCAACTCTTTGATTCATTAATTCTTTGTATTGTTTTCTTAGTTTCAACTGCATTAATTTCTGCTTTGATCTTTATCATTTCCTTCCTATTTGGGCTCTGGGTTTGAGCTGCTCTTCTTTTTTCTAGAAGTTTGAGGTGTAGCATTTGGTTGTTTATGTGTGTTCTTTCCATGTTCCTGATGTGGGAGTTTAGTGCTACAAATTTCCCACTGAGAACTATTTTCATTGTGTCCCACAGGTTCCAGTAATTTGTATTTGCATTTTCATTGAATTGTAGATATTGTTTAATTTCTTCTTTAATTTCCTCTGTGACCCATTGATTGTCTAGGAGAGTGTTACTAATTTCCATGTGTTTATGGGGTTCTTGTGGGTTTTTTTGCCATTAATTTCCCATTTTATTGTGCTAAGCTCAGATATTATGCATGGAATTGTTTCAATTACTTTGCATTTACTTAAGCATGTTCTGTGGGCTAGTATATGATCTATTTTAGAGAATGACCCATATGCAGCTGAGAAGAATGTTTATTCTGATGTTGTTGGGTGGAACAGTCAGTACGCATGTACTAGGTGCATTTGTTCACAAGTTTGATTCTGTTCTGTTTTTTGTTTGCTGATTTTTGTTTGGTTGATCTGTCTCTTTGTGACAATGGGGTGTTAATGTCCCCCATTATAACTGTACTATGGTTTATTTGGCTTTTCATGTCTATTAAGATTTGTCTTACATAGTTGGGTGCTCCCATATTTAGTGCATATATATTTATGATTGTAATCTCTTTCTCTTCCATTTTTTCCCTAACAAGTATGTAGTGACCTTCTTTATTTCTTTTGATCATTCTTGTTTGAAGTTCACACTGTCTGCAAACATAATAACTACCCCCGCTTTTTTTCTGGGTTCCTGTTTCATGGAATATTGTTTTCCAGCCTTTGATTTTTAGTCTGTGAGTTTCCTTTTGAGTTAAATATGTTTCTTGTACACAGCATATTGTTGGATTTTGTTTCTCAACTCTGACAGTCTGTTTCTTTTTATTGATGAGTTGAGACTATTTACATTGATTGACATAACTGATATGTACTGACTTATCCCTGTCATGTTATCTTTCTGTTGCTATTTTTCTTTTTTTTTTTTAATTTAAGAGAAAATAGATACAGAAGCTAGAAATAAAAGTCAAAAAAGACAGACAAACAACAACAACAGATCTGATACGATAACATTGTAGGTTTACACACTGAGGTGGTTGAAGTTTGGCAGTAGTTACAATATTGCATATCATTACCTTCCTAGGGGTTGGGGGTATTGACAGATATAGACATGTAAGATTCATCAATTCAGGTATATTAACTTTTCTTTTTCAATAGCTATTGTATTTAGCAATACGGTTTTTTTAACTGTCTTATTTATGAATATTTATAAATTTATGTCTTTTTCCTTTTCTCTTCCTTCCTTCTTTTCCCCTTAGA
>RJWM01000448.1:0-136702 GCA_004363535.1 Dasyprocta punctata
GAATATGGGAGCACCCAACTATGTAAGACAATTCTTAATAGACATGAAAAACCAAATAAACAATAATACAGTTATAACAGGGGACCTTAACACCCCATTGTCACAGAGAGATAGATCAACCAAACAAAAAATCAGCAAAGAAATAGCAGAACTGAATCAAGCTTGTGAACAAATGGACCTAGTAGATGTATACCGAGTAGTCCACCCATCAACATCAGAATACACATTCTTCTCAGCTGCACACGGGTCATTGTCTAAAATAGATCATATACTGGCCCACAAAACATGCTTAAGTAAATGCAAAGGAACTGAAATAATTCCATGCTTATTATCTGACCATAGCGCAGTAAAATTGGAATTGAATGACAAAAAAACCAACAATAACCACATAAACACATGGAAATTAAATAATACTCTCCTAAATAACCAATGGGTCACAGAAGAAGTTAAAGAAGAAATTAAACAATATCTACAATTGAATGAAAATGCAAATACAAATTACCGGAACCTGTGGGATACAATGAAAGCAGTCCTCAGAGGGAAATTTGTAGCACTAAACGCTCATATCAGAAAAATGGAAAGAACACACATAAACAACCTAATGCTGCACCTCAAACTTCTAGAAAAATAGAGCAAGTCAAGTCCAAAGCCCAAAGAAGGGAGGAAATTATTAAGATTAGAGCAGAAATTAATGCAATTGAAACTAAGAAAACAATACAAAGAATTAATGAATCAAATAGTTGGTTCTTTGAAACAGTAAATAAAATTGATAAACCCCTAGCCAACCTTATCAAGAAGAGGAAAGAAAAAACTCAGATTCATGCAATAAGAAATGAAAAGGGTGAAATCACTACAGACCCAGTGGAAATACAGAAGATCATCAACACCTACTTCGAAAACCTTTACTCACACAGATTTGATAACACAGAAGAAATGGACAGATTCCTAGAATCCTATGAATTACCAAAGCTGAATCAAGAAGATGTAAAGCTACTGAATAACCCAATTTCAGCTAATGAAATTGAAAATGTAATTAGGACCCTACCAACAAAGAAAAGCCCGGGCCCTGATGGATTCACTGCTGAATTCTATAAGAAATTTTGGGAAGACTTAATACCAACACTCCTCAAACTCTTCAATGAAATCGAAAGGGAAGCAAGTCTCCCTAACTCATTCCTGGAAACAAGTATTTCCCTAATACCAAAACCAAAGAAAGACTCAACTAAAAAAGAAATTTACAGGCCAATTGCCCTAATGAACATAGATGCAAAAAATCTCAATAAAATACTGGCAAATAGAATACAGAAAGTTATCAGAAAGATTATACATCATGATCAAGTGAGATTCATCCCAGGAATGCAGGGATGGTTCAACATATGGAAATCAATACATGTAATACACCATATCAACAGGGTCAAGGACAAGAACCACATGATCATGTCAATAGATGCAGAAAAAGCTTTCGACAAAATCTAACACCCATTCATGAAGAAGATTAATGGCAATGTGTCCTTTAACATAATAACGTTTAGGTATTCACCGTAGTTTTTGATCACACGAGTATCACCTCACCATCTTTTGCCGGTGCTGCTGTGCCTCCTTCCCCTTAGCTCTCTTTATTTCACCTCATGCTGTATATACACATATGACCCACTGTAGGATCTCACAGATTTTGAGTTTGCTCTCCTCCCAGCCAAGAGGACTTTATTCCTCTAACCTTAACTTCCTCGTACTAGCATCTCTGTCCTGGTGTTCCAGGTAAGGGGTCTTTCAGTTCTCTTTTGTAACACTGGAGAAAATGAAATTATTTGCCAAATATATCTTTTCCCCAATGCACTGCATTATTCACTGTTGAGTCTCTAGTGCTTATACTGGCCTAGAATTTATGAGATTCCTGAACGGAGGATAAGAGGAAAGAATACACTGATGGTTAATATTAAAATGTTTAATATACTAAAAATTATTTATCTTTCTGTGTGTTCTCTATAGTTCATATAAGTAGTCCTTAAGGTAATAAACATCATCTATTTTCTTCTAATAATTTTAATGATTTGTATTTTACTTGTAAACCTTTTACTTATGTGGCTTTAATTTTTGATATGGCATGAGGTAGGAATTCATTTATTTCTATATGCATTTATCTTCCTGGGAATGTTTGCTGAATAACTCGATTCTTCTCCAGGCATTTTCAGTGCCACATCTATCAAAAATAAGTTTCTCATATATGCATGCGTCTGTTTCCAGATTCTCTAGTCTGCTTCATTCATCAAATTCTGCCCTAGTAACTCATTGTCTTGCCTTCTGTCACTTGAAATATGACTTCTGGTACAACAATCCTTTTACATTCTTCTCTTTAAAGATTCTCTTGGCTGCTCCCTGCAATTTCCTCTTTACTATAAATTCTAAAATAAGCTCTATTTTATTGGAAATGCATTGTAAAAATTGGACAACTCATACGTTTGTGACAGATGCCTATAAACATAAACATAATGCTTGTCTATAAATGTTGTGTGACTTTTTGGGTTGGATTTTGTAAAATCCTTCCATTAAAAAAAAGATATGCTGAAACTTTAATCTCCAAAACTTGATAATGTGATCTTATTTGGAAATAGGATCATTGCAGATATAAGTAGTTAACATGAGGTCATGATGAAGCAAACTGAGTCCTTACTGAAATGTGCCTACTCTTTACATAGAAGACATGAAAATGTAGAGGAAGAAGGCCACAGGAATCTAGCGGCAGAGAGTGGAGCTGTGCAGCTGCAAGCCAAAAAATTCCAGTGGATAATGGATTCCACCCCAAATTAGAATGAGACAATGAAGGATTCTGTGCAGTTTCAAAGGGAGTCTACCCCTGCCAATATCTGGATTTCAAAACCTCCAGCCTCCAGAAATTTGAGAAAGTACACCCACCCATTTGTAGTATTTTGTTACAGTAACCATAAGAAATTAAAACAACTCTATTCAACATTTCTCTAATGAAATATAATAATGCTGTAGCGTTTTCACCATACATAGTTTTGTGTTCTTTGTGTTTCATTTATTTCCAAATGATTTTTACTTATGCTGCTATATATAAAACACAAGGGCTTTTGTACATTAATCATTCATCAAGAAAATTTATTTCTCATTAGTTCTAATAGTTCGTTGGTTTTGATTGCTATTGTAATGTATTGATATTACATTTGTTTGTGGTTCTTACAATTCCTTGCAAACTGTTACTTGGTAGTAACCATAATTGTACATTCCAAACTGTGGTCATATTGTTCTTCATCCATTATTCCTGTAAAGGGATTACATGAAATTGTAAGTTATAATTACGGACTTTTATGCTTTACACTATTACTGTTTAATTTTTCATGTACTGAGTCAACTTTGCAGTCCAGGATTAAGCCTTACTTGGTTGTGATGCTGCATTCTTTTCATATGTTGCTGGATAGGCTTTGTTAACAGTTTATTGATGATCTTTGCCTCTGTGTCACACAAGAGCCTGGCCTACTGCTTTCTTTTTTTGTGCTACTTTTATCTACTGTGGGGATAAAGTAGGGCTGGCATCATAGAGTTCTGAAATGTATCTCTTTCTCTGCTGTTTTCTAAAAGCAATTATTGTACTGCTTTAGTATTAGGAAGAAACCACCTGCTCTTGAAGATTTATTTTTGGAAGGTTTTTAACAATGGATTTTCTCCAGTTATAGAACTATTCAGATTATTTTATCATCAGTGAGTTTTGGTACATTGTGGATTTTGAAGAATTCATCCATTTCATATATGCTATTTACATGTGTAGTTTTGTTTGCTGTATTTTCATATTATCTTTTTAACTTCCACAGAAGCTTAGTAGTTCTAAAACTGTGCATTTTCCTTTTTATCTGCTCTATCTGTTGAGTCAACTCAAAATTGAAATTTACCCTAAATCTTCTAGTGGGCCGGAAAATTGTTATTTTAACTTATTACATGAAGAATGTGGCTTTTTAAAGGTTTCTGATGCATCTCACCCTTTTCTTTCGGCTTGGTTCCTGGCTTATTAAAGTCCATGGTAGAAGTTACCTCTGATTGATAAATACACCCAGAGGAAACATAAACTTGCTTGCCTTGTGTATTCCCAATTTCCTTTTGTTTCCAGTCTTGGAGGAATTCTCTGATTTTTTTGGCAACTCAATCATGCAGTAGAAGAGGATTTATATTTCATTTATTATATTCTATGCAACATTACAAAGTATGCTATTTTAGAATTTCTCCAAAAATCGTAAATACCATATATGTTGGAGCAATGATTAGATGCAAAACATTCACCAGTTAAAAAGTTTTTAGATGTAAAAATATTAAATACAATTGAGGAAAGCCTAGACAGCATTGTGGTAAGAAGAGCAGTTTGGCAGCATGTATTGAAATGTTTAAAATCATGTGTCTTACCCAGCAATTCCATTTCTTAGCACCTATTGAAGAATAACTGCAGTAGAGAACGAGGATGCTTATGATGATCTAGTCTGTATTAATGAAATCTAGAAAATACTGAAATCTTTGTCAATACTAGGAAAGATTAAGTAAATTAAAGTATGTGTTTATTATGGAATATTCCATATATACTAATAAATATGGATAATTCTTAGGAGTTCTTGGTAATATTAACAGGTACAATGCCTATAAGTGCTTAGCCTCAGATTACATGTTCAACAAATGTTGGCAACTGTTACTTTTTAAAAGTGCTTCATGATTCTGATATTTCTGAGTCACTGAATCAAACAACTCTGAGACATACGTTCCTATAGACTCTGCATATCTGAGCGGTTCTATACTGTTGTCTTCTGTTCCATTTCATTGTTTCCTTTCTAGTCCACAGTGACTTATCACAAGCCCCAGATGTGTCAGATCGTCAAACAATTTTTGTTAAATGAAATACATCTAATATTTCTTTCCAATTAGTTATTCAATTTCATCAACTCTTAGGACACAGGTGTGTGGGAGTGCAAAATCATATGGTCTGTAGTGTTGTGTGCAGCTTGCTCTTAGGTCATATAAAATTAATATACACGTTAGAAAATACCTTTAAATATTTCAAGACAAGATTCCTATAGAGTGTATTTGATAGCCAGCTAGACAGTCTGCATCTTAAAGTATTATTATTAGTTGTTATGATAAAGAAGCACTCATAGTTCAGTGACTTGACCTGCAGAAGCATATTCTTGTAGCTGTAACAAGCAATCTAGGTAATCCTGATAAAGAGGCATTTCTCCTCTACCTGGGGATTCAGAGACCCAGGCCCCTTCAATCCCACAGTCTTCCTGCCTTCCTTTAAGATCTCATAGTCATTGGCATCTTGCCACAAGTATGGAAAAGACCTTTCAGGGGAGTAAATGCAAGTATTTTACAGACCATGATCACACATGGTACACATTTGTTGTGTTCCTATTCCATGGAGAGCTCCTGGTCACTTAGATACCCCAAGCTAGTAAGTGAGACTGCGAGCTATAGTCTAACTAGCCATAGAACACATTTAGTGAACAGCTAGTAGTTTCTTCCACAAAATTTATGTACAGCACTATTTCTATAGATAGGTTCTCATCAATCCCTCCTAGAGAGACCCTCCAAAATTCCATCTGCTACAGAAATCATGAAAGAAATTCAGCTTATGAGAAGTCATAGGTCAGTTAAACAGCTGAGGATTTGATAATAAAGTTTGCAGAGAGCCCAGTACGATATTGAGAAAACTGCCGAAATCACATTCCAGGTGCATAGTAGTTTTCAAGTGAAACACTTGTCACTTTGACAGCTGGCATTCTGAAGTTAGTGATTGCATTTAATATCCCCAATTCTTACTTTGAACATTGAAAGGGATGATATCTCAACCAGAAATTGGGATGGTACAGTGTAATTTTTCCACAACCTGTATTGTTTAGAAAATTTTTTAATATCTAGCCAATGTTGCCCTCTTCTTGGCATCAAGTCAAAGTTTTTGCTCATGTCTGTCAGTGGGCACAGTCTTTCATGCCAATGAAATGAACAGTGAGATAAAATCTGAGAAAGTAACAAGGTCTTTGCATCCTGTCTCCTGCCTTTTCCAGTGTTCAGTGACTCATTCATTCTGGTTAACTATCATATCCCCATTGCATCTAGAACTAAAATGTTCTTCACATGCTCTGAAGTCTGAAAAGCACTCTAAAGCTTACCCAACAGACCAGGAGCTAAACACTACTTTAACTCAATTCTAAAGAGGCATTATTTCTTCATATTATTGATCAATGACATTTGGTGACTAATTTATCAAGTTTTAATAGTCTTCTATTAAAACTTCTTTGTGTGCCTTTGTTCTGTGTTTTGAAATCTTTTTTCATTTTATCTTGAAGGCCAATACCATTTTATTAATACTTCCACTGAACTTCTGAGTTTTTAAATTAAAAAATATTTCTTATTCCAAAATGTCTCAATTTGTATTATTTTTATTAGTTACTTATGATTTCTCTATCTCTTCCAGTCACTTGTCTTTCAGATTCCCACCTGTTCCCCTCTCTGGGATTAACCTGTCAATTTTTCTCACCTACTCTTTTCTCTTCATCCTTAGGGCTTAGGTCAGGCTGCTGGGAAGCCTTATCAAGTAGAGGTTAGGGATGCAGAGGTTTCTGTGGCAAGGTCTCCATCTTCTTATGACCTAGAAGAAAGCCTGCCCTCTCCCAGGAATGATCATTGGAAAGAGCACTATCCTCAACCTCAGGAGACAGAGGGAACTTGGCACAGACAGTTTTTGCAGTAGTTCTGAGAGCTGAGAGCCATGAGAAACCTCACAGTTACACATGGACATTCAACACCTTCTCTGGGGTCGCAGAAGTCTACCATACTCTGCCCTACCTATCTTCCCTCCTCAAGGCCCATTTGTTAGTGCAGGATAGCAGGAAGTGATTAGGAATTAGACAAGAGGTTATCACTGCCAATGTTCCAGAGACCGCTCAGCTAGGTGCAATTTTAAGAATCTTAGAATTCATCTGGAAACAATTTCATTGTTCATTTATCTCTTTTAAAGAGTGGCGTTTGTCTGTAACTCAAATCTTTAACGGAAGACTTGAGAACCAGAAGATATTCTGCAGTTGGCTGGAGGATCTTGGGGAAAGGTCTTTTACTCTAATAACTTGGTTTGGTCTCAGCTACAAAACTTTGGTCGCTTGTACTTCTGCATGTCCATATCACCCTCCTCGTGGAATGTTAATGGCTTAGTCAGCACCAGTTAGGGTGTAGCAGAAAATCCTCCCCACCAACCAGTATACTTCAGTTCGTTAGTTTCCCAGGTAATAGTTCCTGGTCCAGTTCTGGTTGCTTCTGTCTCTTAGAAATAGCGGTCACTGTGATACATAGCCGGTCACTATGATGCACATTGTATAAACCAATCCCCAATTGGCAAGTTATTCTGCCTCTGTACTTCCTGCTTGCTTACCTTATATAAGACTTAGAAGATCAGGGCCTGATATTTTGGGACTGATTCCAAATCTTAGATATCATTTTGGTATTTCTGCTTGCCATCACATCTGGAGCATCAGCTGGGGAGATTGATCATACTGACCTCTTTGGTCACTGATCGTGGCCCTTGCTGACAGGGCAAGAATCTCTCCAGGTCCCAACAAGAAAGCATGCCCTTGAGATTTATTGAGTACCTTCAGAGGTCTGGAGGAGGATTCTTCGCTCCCTGCTTGAACAGCTCAAATTAGATCCCCAAAGGGAGGAGGACACAATCTGTCTGTCTGTCTGTCTGCCTGCCTGCCTACCTGCCTGCCTGCCAGATCTGGTAAGACCTCCATGGGCATCCCAGTTAGTCAGTCTGTCAGTCCTGCTCAGTTCAAACAGACGAAGAGCTTGGTCAACTCTTGTTAAAGCCAACTTCAAGGGAAGAGAGTTGGAATGTTTAACCTCTGAGTGCCTTCTGAATGAACGTGTGAGTAAGAAAACAGATAACATAAGCAATAGGCTGCTGCATCTGTGCACCAAGACTGGAAAGCACTTGTTGCATTGTCTAATTGGGCCCTCACCTGCAGTTCCATGGCAATCAGCATATGGCATAATGGAAATCTGGCACCCTCCTTAGCTAAATTGTGCCTAAGTCCCCATGACAGGCATGGCCAGGTGGGCATCTGAATGATCTCTCTCTGAGAGGCACCTACCATTCATCTGTTGCAACATTCTTCAAGGCTACACAACACACAGTGTAGGGAGTCAAAATGAAAACTAATTAGTTAAAAGCCACAGTCCCTGACTACAGGAAAAGGGGTTTTTATGGAATTAAAAATGAAACCAAACCACTCCCTGAATCTCAAAGGAAAAAAAGGTAAAAGAGGTCCATTCTTCTTGAGAATGCTGTCTTGACACACTTGTAAGCTGCCACAGTTGCTGCCAACACCTATAGCTTCACTCTCTGCTCCTGATTCATATACTTTCAGCCAGTTGAACTAGTTCCAGGTATCCATTGCTTGCATTCAGTCACAGAGGCCCTCCCTCCAGAGCCTTCTTCTTACATGCCTATCCTGTTCAGAAGGCATCATCTAACACCTAAACTAGATAACTGTCAACAATTCTGAGTTCCACATTTTGACAGAGGAAAAAAATGGACTGACAAATGAGTTGTGCCCTGTTGGGTCTGAATAGACAGGACAGACCAAGTTTAATCAAATTGGCCCCCCAGGAGCCCATGGTCATTGCAAAGGTCAGAGAGAAATCTGTGACTTTTCTAGTAGACAATGGAACTCTCTATCTTCAAAAGTTGCCTCTGTCAAAAAAGTTATCATCACAGGAGCAACTGGGACTCTCACCTCTTGTCCCTTCTGCTAGACACAAACTTGCAGCCTGGGAGGATATCTCCTTCGCACCTAGCCAGTCAGCCTCACTCTTGTTTACCCTTTCACTTTCAACTTTGACTATTCCCTGAGGAAATGATGCCTGCATCAGCCTGAGGCAGATAACCCGTGATCCTGAAGTTCTAAAAACTCTCCTTCCAGAGATATGAACATAGCCTCACCTATGGTTTGGCCATCAACCATACCATTTCGCCAAGACCTCCATTGCTATTGGATGTCACAGGAAGCATAAACAGACTTTCAGGCATCCATCAGCCTGGTAGACTGCTAATCACATTGAGCAAGATCTGCCATCAGCAACACAACCACCACCTGGCACTCTGCAGGTGCAGAACCATACGCCCTTCAGATCTAGATTTCAAAGATGCCTTCTTCTGTTTGCAAGTTGCTCCCATAAGTTCCTTCAACTAGGAAAATTCTGAAATAAAAGATCAACTCACTTGGACTCTACTGCTATAAAGAGTTTAAAACTGTCCCACTTTGATTCCTCACCTGTGTCCTGTATGACAAGAAAGCCATCCTAGTCATCAAAACATACCCACAAGGCCATCTGTGAGGCTCTCAGATTCAGCCCAAGCCAAAAAAGCTTTATCCTATTCTGCTCTGTTGAACACCAAGTCCAACCTGCCTCCTCCTTATAGTCATCTAGCCCAAGCTGCTCAACCAGCCATGACACCACCACCACCAGTTCTTTCTTCTGCACCACAGCTTCCTGCTCTACTATCAGAAACTCCTTGTGATTCTGACTAAAGATGAAGAACACCACTGTATTTTTGATGGGGCTCAGGCCTGGTTAAAGCCAAAAGTCCCTGCCACTATGGTTGATTCTGATGCTTGGGTGAACACAGTCCTCCCCTGCACACATCCAAACTGGGACTGTAATGTGACAGAGGGCCATGAAGCTTTAGATTACTACTGCACTGCTCTCCTAGCAGGCCTCAAAGAGGGAGACAAGAAGTCAAAAACCATGTCTAAAGTTACTGAAGTTACCCACTGGAGCCACCACTGAAAAGAAATTCTGTCTAAGCATATCATGTGAAATTGGCCCTATACCTCTTCTGGGACATGACAAGCCTCCCTTACTCTCAGAGACACTGAATTGGACTTGACATTGACTCTGACTATACCCCAGGAGGAAGAATAGCATCTACATCAGCCTGAAATGCCTGATAATTATTGTAATCCCAAATATTGAGTAGGGTAGTCCAAGTACTGTAATTCTTTCTCTAATCTTCCTCACAATCCAAGAAGTTATATTTATAATTCTACTGAGACGTTATTGGAATCCCAGCAAGTTAATTCCAATCTACCACCTCTAATGCAGCCCATGGCAAGAGTAAAGACACCGAGACATATTCAAAGTTAAGGGCAGTCAAGGGGTCCTAAGTCCAATCCTCGTGAGGACATGCAGACAAAGGCCTTGATCCTAGGCCTCTCCCAGAATTTATTATCTTGTGAAGAAAGGGGGTGGCTTGAGGATGAGTGACAGTGAGGATGGTGGGAACTACATGAGCAACTTGAGCTGGCTGGCAAGGTAGTGAGAAAGGTATCTCTGCAAAATGCAGAGATAAGAGGGATCAATTTGCATAACCCAATCAAAATATCAACTGAATTGCTTTAGGAGGCTGCTGCTTCAGTTTCTGATATGCAAACTTTATGCCCCGGGAACTCAATGCCTCTTTCTCAAGGCTCATACCCAGTTGACATTCTTGGAGCTCACTGACTCTGCCATCCGGCTGTGCTTTATATATTTTACAAATGTCACTATGGGAGGAAACAGGACACTGTCTGATGGCTTTAAAGACTACATACCAGTATCTGCCTGTGATATGTAAACTTTTATGCCCTGGGGACTCATAACCTCTTTCTCGAGGCTCATACCCAGTTGACATTCCTGGAGTTCACTGGCTCTGCCATCCCGCTGTGCCTATGTATTTTACAGAGATCACTATGGGAGGAAACAGGACACTGTCAGATGGCTTTAGAGATTACATACCAGTACCTCAGCTAGCCTGATTTGCAATACTTAGAGCCAATTGAAGAGGGAAGGAAATACCATAGTCAGCTCTGTGTATATCAACATAAGGGAATAAGTCTCAATATAATCAAAGTTGCAGCAATTGTTCTGCATTCAAGAGGACCTGCTCAAATTGTCTTCCACAATAATCATAAGTCTGAAATTTTGAGAGTCTCATTTCCAGAAGTATGGACAAAGAACTCACCCCTGAGTCTTCCTATCAGTCATGCCCCTTTGGTGATCAAACTCTCCCAAGGCAATCCCCACCTGTATCAAACAGTACATCTCTCCTGCCTGAAAAGCCAGTTAAAGATCTCCAAGCTGCCAATGCTACAGTGATTGCCCTCTATCTACTGCCACCCACAGTCTCCTGGTACACTTGCCTGAACCTAAAAAAAATGCCTTCTGCCTTCGTTTGGCTCCTGCTAGGCAACCCCTCTTCATCTTTAAAAGGAAAGACCCCATTTCTGGACTCAAAAGCCAACTGACCTGGACTCAGCCTCCCAGATGTTCAAAAACTTGTTTCCTCTTTGAAAAAGCAATTCTAATTAATATTACTTAAGCTGCCTACTGAAAAGAAACAAAAGTTCTGCTACAATATCTGGCAGAAACTGGCTGCAAGAAAGAAACTCCACACATTTCTTGGAATTGCTGGCTTCTATTTGCTGACTCAGACTGTCAGTCCCTGGGAGTGCCCAATGGCCCCTAAGGGCTGCCTCCCGCTTTGCCTCTGTGCTCTAACAGCCACTCTCCTTCTGATCAAGAAAGCTGACAAGCTCACCTTATACTGCGACCTAATTCTCCAGATACCATATGCTGTACTGAGATGAACTGTTCTAAAAAAATGGACCCCTTGAGAGATACTGAGTACACTATGTTTATGGATGGAAGTAACTTTGTTAGGATGAAGTCCAAGAGACTAGATATGCTGTAGTCACCTAGGGCAAAACTATTTTGCACAGCAAAGGCTAACTATTACAATTTTTTTGTAGGGTTTTTTTATCATGAATGTGTGTTGGACTTTGTCAAAAACTTTTTCTGCATCTATTAACATAGATGATCATCTGATTTTTGTCTTTGTCTTTATTGATATGGTGTACTACATTTACTGATTTGCAAATGTTAAGCCACCTCCGCATGCCTATGATGAATCCTACTTGATCATGGTGTGTATTCTATTTGATGATTTGCTACATTCTGTTTGCTAGTATATTATTGAGGATTTTTGTATCTATATCCGTTAAGAAGATTGGCCTGTAGTTCTCTTTTTTGATTGGCTTCTTCTCTGGTTTTTGTTTCAGGGTAATATTTGCCTCTAGGAATAAGTTAGGGAGTATTGCTTCCCTTTTAATTTAATTAAAGAGTTTGAAGAGTTAGGTTAGATCTTAACATTAGGAGTTAGTATTAGATGTTCTCTAAATTTCTTGTAGAATTCAGTAGTGAATCCATCTGGATGTAGACTTTTCTTTGTTGTTAAGTTTTTAACTACATTTTCCATTTCATTAACTGATATTGGGTTATTTCACATTTTTACATTTTCTTGATTCAACTTTGGTAATTCATATATACCTAGAAATCTGTCCATTTCTCTATGTTTTTGATCTTATTAAACATTCTTATAGGTATTGATGGTCTTCTAAATTCCCACAGGATCTATTATGATTTCACCCTTTTGATACCTAATTGCATGAATTTTAATCTTTCCTTTCCTTTTTTTGATAAGGTTTGCTAAGGGTTTATCTATTTTATTTAACCTGTCAAAGAACCAACTCTTCAATTCATTGTTTCTTTGTATTGTTTTCTTAGTCTCAGTTGCATTAATTCCTACTCTGATCTTTATAATTTCCTCCCTCATGCGGACTTTTGGCTTGACTTGTTCTTCTATTTCTAGAAACTTGAGGTGCAATATCAGGTTGTTTATTTGGGCTTGTTTGGTTTTCCTGATATGAGAATTTACTGCTGTAAATTTCCCTCTGAGATCTGCTTTTATTTTTCCCATAAATTCCAGTATGCTGTATGGGCATTATCATTTAACTGTAGATATCATTTAATTTTTTCTTTAACTTCATCTGTGACCCATTGATTGTTCAGGAGAGCATTATTTAATTTCCATGTGTTTATGGAGTTTTTGTGGTTTCTTTTGCCATTGATTTCCAATTTCTTTACACTGTAACATGTATGGGATCATTTCAACTACTTTGCATCACTTAAACTTGTTTTGTGGGATAGTATGTGGTGCATTTCAGATAACATTCCATATGCAGCTGAGAAGAATGCTTATTCTGATGTGGTTTGGTGGAATACTCTATAAGCATCTACTAAGTCTATTTGTTCACAGGTTTGGTTCAGTTCTGATATTTCTTTGCTGATTTTTTTGGTCTGGTTGATCTATCTATTTGTGGCAGTGAGGTATTAAGGTCCCCCATTAAAATTGTGTTATTACTCATTTGATATTTCATGTCCATTTATATAGTTGTGTGTTCCTCTATTTATACACAAGTGTTTATGATAATCTCTTCTTCTGGAAGTTTTCCCTTAACAAGCAAGGAGTGACACTCTTTATCACTTCTGATCATTCTTAGTTTTAAATTCACATTGTCTGCAAACAGAATAGCTACTTCTGCTTTTTTCTGTGTTCCTATCATGCGAAGTATTGTTTTTCATCTTTCGATTTTCAGTCTATGAATTTCTTTTTGGGTTAAATATGTTTCTTGCATACAGCATATTGTTGGATCTCATTTCTTGATCCATTCTGCCAATCTGTTTCTTTTGATTAGTGAATTGAGGCCATTTACACTGATGGTTTTAACTGATATGCATTGGCTTATTCTTGCTATATTATTTTCCTGCTGTAGGTTCCCTGCCTTTTCCCTCTGTTTAATTTCTTGCCTTGCCTGGTAGTTTCTTTCTGTTGTTGTTCTTGAAATTGTGATCAATCTTATCTCTTTCTAGAATATCTTTCAGTACACTTTCTAGGGTTGGTTTGGTGATCATGAATTTCTTCTGTTGTTCTTTGCCATGGAAGTATATTATTTCTCCATTAATTTTGAAAGGTAGTTTTTCAGGTATACCAACTTGGGTTGGAAGTTGTTTTCTTTCAAGACTTGAAATACTTCACTCCAAGCTCTTCTTACCTTGAGGGCTTGTGTTGAGAAGTCTGCCATTATTCTGATGGACTTTTCTTTATAGGAGATCTGTTTCTTTTCCTTTATCAGTTTTTAATATTCTGCTCTTGTGCTGAATTTCTGAGATGTCCATTATTATATGCTTTGGTGTAGATTTATTTTGGTCATATCCAATTGGAGTTCTATATACCTCACTTATCTAATGTTAAATTCTTTTTCCATGCTTGGAATATTTTCTGCCATTGTTTCTGTAAAGAGTCTTTTTATGTCATTTGTGATGACTATTTTTTTCATTTACTGCAATCACTCTTATGTTGTTCTTCTTGCAATTGTTGAATTATTTTTTTCTTGTCCTTGTTACTATAAGAGATCTTTTCTTTCATGATCACTACCCACAATCTAGTTTTCAAGGCCTGATATTCTATCTTCAGTTTCATTCATGCAGTTTTGCAAACTTTCAACATATCTTTTAATTTCCTAGATATCTGTTTGAATCTTTTTTATACATTTTATAGCTTTCCTATGTTGGGCATGCATGATTTCCATCATTTTTCTATGCTCCTCTTTTTTTTTTTTTAAATCTATGTCTAATCTAGATTTTCTAAGCAAGTCCTTCCTTATGGTCATCATCTCTTTTTCTACCTGAGAGATTATTTCTGATCTGATTTTCTCTATAACCTGATGGATTTGTTTCTTTACTTCTGCTGCTATCATGTCAGAAATGTCAGGTGTGTATTCCATTTTCCTCTATCTCATTGTCCTTGAACTTGTTCCGGGTAGGCTAGAGTTCTGGGGTTGCATTTTCCTTCTGCATCCTGTCATTTTTTATTTTTTTTTAATTTTATTTTGTTTTCTGTGCTGATTCATGTAAATTCTATAGTAGACAGCTTTATAACTAGTTTTAAAGCCTCCCTAGGAATTGTTTGTTCTTCAGGGATGTCTTGTAGGAGCAGGAAGGTCTTGGATTTTGTGTTTGTCCCAAGAGCCTACCTTCCTAATTCATTAAGGGTAAGATGTTGGTATCTCTTTGGCTCAATACCCAGTCCCTTGGTAATGGACTATAGTGATGGTTGGGAGCACAGACTTTCTCAGTGTTGTTGTACAAGGGAGAAAAACTGATTATAACAGGTATGACATCCTAGGTAAAGTAGAGCAATTAGCAATAACAATAGCATCAAGCACATTTTAGAAACTGACAAACTGTGATAACTATTAATGTGGTAGCTTTAATGATAGGAGTAAGATCTATAGATGTACAGCAAAATCCTACATAAATTGGGAGCTTGTATACAAAATATTTCCCTTGGTAGAGTGGTTTTACCCTGTAGTAGGGAAATTTAAGAGGAGCAATGGATAAATTAAGAGAAATATAATAAAAGCAAGGCTGTAGGACAAAGGATGATCTCACAAGATTTGAGAAACCAGAGGAGAAGGCAGAAGAGAAAGAATGAAGGAGTAAGCAAAGGACTATAGAAGCCAACCAGAAAGTCTAGAGAAATTGTTCACAAACATTAAAATATCACTAAAGCAACAGAGATAATCAAGGAAAGAAAGAAAATAAATATATTAGAGCAAAAATACAAGTTAAAAAAACTAAAAAAAGAAAAATAAATAAACCAGCATAGAAAGAAGAAAAAAACTAAAATATAATAAAAAAATAAAACTCCTATGGTGTCCACCAAAAGCTCAAAACCACTGGGTAACCCTACCAAGCCTGCAGTAGAGGTTGTGCTGAATGTGGAGCTGATCTTGGCCTCCAAATGCGGAGGCTGGTGCCAGAGTCTTCAGCCAGTACTTTCTGTATGTCCCACGATGGCCTGCCTACTCCTCACCCTGTCCCCCTCTCTGCATCTCTCTCTTTCTCTCTCTCTCTCTCTCTCTCTCTCTCTCTTCCAGTTGCTGTGCTGCCCTCAGACAGAGACAGACCAGGCCTGCTCCCACTCCCATATGTAGTTGACTTCTAGTCCTCACAGCCCCCTGTGTTACTCTTTCACCGGCACATCTCTATCTTCTCAGGTTACTTGTTGCAGAGTGGGTTGGGGTGCTATGTTGTGGGCTGACCCTCTGCTCCAGATGCCATCCAAGTCTGCGTAGTGCCAATTCTTACTCCTCTCCCAAGGGGAGGTACATTCACCTCCCACTTATTGCTGTGTCACGATGCAGTGCTATTTAAATCCCACATCCCTCAAGCTACTGATAGCAGGGCTTGCAGGGTCCTGCAGTTATACTGTGCTTTTGTCTGCACCCCCTTGCCACCAGCATCTCTGCTGCAGTTGGCAGCCTTGCTGACTCACTGCTTCTACCACTGCTGCTTATTGCTGGGCAAGATGGGGTGGGATACTTGGGAATGACTTTCTGCTCTTGCCACTGGAGTGCAGACAACCTAGGGCCTACATCACAAGACTGCTCAAAGTCATGTCCTTTTAGCCACTGGTTTCAGGGCAGAAAGAGCCATGCTTTTTCATTCACTACATGCCCCTGCAGTCTCTAATCTTGTCCCTAGAGGTTCCAGTTAGTACTCCAGTGCAAGAAAGGAAAGGAAAGGAAAGGGAAGGAAAGGAAGGGAGAAGGGGAAGGGGAAAGGAGAAAGGGGGAGGGGAAAGGAGAAGGGGAAAGGGGAAGGGGAAGGGAAAGGGAAAGAGGAAGAGAAAGAGAAAGAGGAAGGGGGAGGGGAAAGGGGAAAGGGGAAGGAGAAGAGAAAGGGAAAGAGGAAGGGAAAGGGAATGAGAAAGAGAAAGAGAGACAGAGAGAGAGGAAAGGGAAAAGGAAAGAAAGAGAAAGAGAAAAAGAGAAAGAAAGAAAGAGAAAGACAAAGAGAAAGAGAAAGAAAGAGGAAAAGAAAGAAAGAGAAAGAAAGGCAAGGCAAGGAGAGGCAAGGTGGAAAAGAAAAGCTGGCCACGCATCAGGAAAGGAGCAGTTCACTCTCTCCTGTGTGTGCTGGCCGACCTTTTCTGCAAGGCCATGGCATCCCGTTTGGAGGAAGCAAGAGAGGCAGGAGACCTTTTAAAATAAGTCTATCCTGTATGACTTGATTTAACTGCATTATTTTAGTCTACCCATTGTTTTCTCTTTTCTTTTAAACTTCCTAGTATGGTAGGCCTGTTCTACCCAAGGTTGGGCAACCCACTGGCAGCCCTGTGGGCTGGATCATCATTTTGTTAAGTCCTATATCTGTTTTGTTTGATCTATAAGTCTGTTATTTCAGATTAATTTTATCTTCAGGATGGATGTCCCTTTCTTTCTTCCAATTTTCCGTGTGTTTTCTTGATTTTCTCTCAGTAGCTCTAACTATGGCTCCTCCTCTATTCATCCATGTTCACTCCTAATGTCGATTTTCTTTTAACAAAATTCTAGCAGACAGCAACCTCTATCCCACTCCTTTATTATCACTGCACAGTAATAGCTGCAAACGGCAATTACCATTGCAAAGCTTCCTGCTTGTGTATCGGCTGATGTTAAAAGTCTGATAAAAGTGTTTTCCAAAGCCTCAATCCTCTTTTTCCAATTAGTGAAAGATGTGATAAAACACAAGGGTCACCGCTCACCATCTTACTTCAGTGAAAGTAAAATTAAAGAATAAATATCTCTAGTGGAATTTCCATTGCCTTTACCCAAGGGGAATTGATATTATAGACCTACAAGAAAGCAAGAAACAGGAAGGGACTACTGAGGTAGAATGAAGCAGAATGAAGCAAGTTTTCCCCCTCTGCTCTTCTGTAACTTTTCTCTCCTCCAGTCCCTTCTGCTTAAAGTCTAATTGGCTCTCATCCACTTGGAAGTCAAGATATGAATTTGTAAAAACAGTATCACAGACGACTTGCTGGATGCTGCCTGATTCAGCTGAGTGGCAAGAATTTGTCTAGTAGACAAGGTTAGGAAATATGTGACTTTTGTATTTCCTCTTTGCTCACCCCGACCCTCCAGCTCTAAGGTTTTGTACCTGTAGGCACACTGACTTCTAAAAGAACCTGACTCCATCAATTAATACTGGTATGATTATGGCCATTGCCTACATTCTCTGTCTGTAAAACAGAGATAATAAATAGCAGTAAACTATAGATGTATTGTAAAGCAGTAAATGGAATAAAGGGTACCAGGGAAATTGGCATAAATGCATCAAGGAAGTTCAAGAATTATTAGTAATGCTGGCCTTTATACTAATCTTTCTTATCTTAGCATTCTAATCAGAAAGGTTCTATTAAGAATTGGTCTTCCACACCCAAAGATACCACATCTAAGAATTCAACAAACCATAGAGTGAAAACACTGAGGTAAAAAATTTTATCTGCACTGAACATGTACAGGTATTTTTCTTGTCTTTATTCTCTAAACAACTATTTATGTAGCATTCTAATGTGTATATATATATAATATACAATAATATACAACAGGTAGTATTAGTAATTTGCAGATGATTTAAAGTGTATTGTAGGACATTCATAGATTATATACAAATATTTTATCTTTGTATACCAAGTCCTTGCATATCTGCAAACTTTGATAACTTGGAGCATCTTGGAACCAATTTCTCATAGACAGTGAGGGGCAGCTATACTTTGACTAGTGCAGAAGCTTTTTAATGTTGATGTAAACACCAGTGCTGTGCCTTTCATGCTAAACTTTCATCTTTAACTGTGAAACAAAAGGCTATCTCCTCCAGTTCCACTGACTGACAGATATTGGTTGTGTGCCTTGGCATGCTGAGTACCATATGCCACTGTCAGTGAATGAAGATTGCAAAAGCCATTAGGGACAGGTTAGTATGCTCCTCACCTCAAGCCTTCCTCATGATCTTCCCCACTCCTGCCCAAGGCTGCCTGCTTGCAGTTTCTGCCTTTAGATTTCTTCTGTCATAGCTTGGTTTCCAAACAAGAATTTCTGACAAAGAAGTGATCACTAGAACACATCTCCTCTGCATTAATACAGTCAAGAATTATAAAAGAAAATCCAAAAGAAGACATGTAAAAGTACCTTTGCCCTTAACTCCAATCAAAGATATATTCTTATTTCACTCTGTATAATGAGGTCATCTCCTGAACTTTAAGTACCTAGTGAAAAAGAATTTCTTTTCGCATAGCTGGTCTTGATCGTAGAACACAGCACCTGTACTTGGATTGACTCTAGGAAGAGTCTAACTGTGCCTCCATCTTTGTCTCCATGGGATGGGGACATTTTGTTTCTAGCCACGAACAGTTGTTCTCCTTTGCTTTGGTGATTTGGAAGGCCTCTACTTCTGAAAGTATGGATTCTTTCGGGCCCTACTCCCAGTCTCAGAAATGAAACAAGTGTCATAAGTCTGGGGCATGAAGACACCTAGTACAAAGCCATGGGGATGAGAGAGAAGGCACCTGTCTCGAGGCAGTGTAATCAACATGAGCTCTGGGACTAAGCGGGCGATTCCAGGAAGAAACAGTCTCTTCATCTACATTTTAGATGAATTTGGAAAGCTTGACCCTGGACCCCAAGAAGGGACACAAGATGTGACTTGGGAAAAGAGCTCTCAGACACAGAAAAAATAACCTCGATTATTCACTTGCACTCCAAACTCAACCCAAGCTTTTCCACCTCTGGATGTTTTCAACTCTGCTAGTATATACAGGTAAATTCCTTTTCAAGGCTGCGTTTTTTATTTATAATCCAAAGAGCCCTATGTCACCCAAAGACCTTGTCACAGTTCCCTAAGCTTCACATTATTATAGTTATTTCCTTGAATTAATGCAGAAATAAAGATTATGAATGTGTTATTGGTCATCAGCCCAAGAGTTCTTGATAATTTGGCAACAATAATTGTCACTTACTTGGTAATTTCCACAATTAGACCATAGGAACCGCAAAGATAGGACCTCAGATCACACTAAACAACACTGCAGAGTTCCCCATGGTGTTTTACAGTCTACACAGGTATCTTAGGAACCTCTATTCAAACTCTTCAGAGTATCACCTGAGATACTAGAAGTGTTTTGAATGTGTGGGACCTGCTTACAGCTAAAAATGAATAGGACTGTGGAGATGGAAAAAAGAAAAAATACTTCTTTTTTTGGGAAGACTTTTGCTTCCAGTGACTTCCAGAGATATTATGGGCCCTAAAGGCAGAACTCGGGATTCTTTCCCTAGGACTCAATTATCTTTGCTGATTGTCTATGAGCCACTTTTTTGGTGTCTTTATCCAACATCGGAAAATCAAGTAGAGCTTTATGAGCCTGAGATAAAAGTTCTTTAATTCACTCCATCAACGGCATTTACTGAGCTCCAGTCATTCCGGGTGCCACACTGGCTCCAGTAAGGGCCTTGGAGTGTTGAAAGTGATGGGCACATTTCCCTCATGCAAGGGGCTCAGGATCCAGTCGCTCCCCCGTGTGGAATCACTGACACCACTACAGAGATGGACACACCGTGACACCTAGCACGGACAAGGCATGTGAGAGGCATGGGGCAAGGGACTCAGGATGAGGAGACCGCACAGGCCAATAGAGGTTGATGCTTCAAGGACAGGTGCTACTCAGCTTCAGGAAAGAAACCGGGACATTCAGGGCACCTCTGAACTGAGTGGGTGACTGCAAAGGTGGGAAGCGGCACGAAGAGGCAAACATCGTGAAAGACTGTTTAGATCACACCAAGGACAGCATTCAGTGGGGATCTCTTCAGTAACTCCCCATTTGATGCAGCATAAAATCTAGGAATTCTGCTCTCCTTGAGTCAAAATCAAATACATTGTTTTGCTTTATCACATCTTTGTAGCAAAGAAAACAATGTAAGTGCAGAATGAGTGTGGCATCTTCGTTGAGATCAGCTCTCACCAGTTCTTCCTCCAGCTTCCTCGTGACCCTGCACCCAGGAGAGGGTGGAGCCCCAGATCTCCGTGACACACCCCAGGTCTCCCCAGTGGCCACACCGAGATTGGTATCATTTTTCATCTGCAAGAAGTCATCCTGGAAGCGCCTGCTTTTCCTCGGGAAGGTAAAGCGACAGTCCTGCGGGGCTGCAGGAGACAGAGGAAGGCTCTCCTGGCCCGCGGCGGCATTTCGGTGCCTGCCGGCCTCCGCTGCAGTGTGGCCTCCTCTTCTGTCTTTCGGTCAAAAAGCCACACCTGTCCTAGACCCCACAGTCTTCTTCATGTCATTTGGTTTGTTAGTTGGTTTTTTTGTTTTGATACTCATCTTTTCGCAAAATGAGCCAGACACAAAGCGGCCCGCGCTCGACCCACACAGGCAGTAGCGCAGGTTGAGGACCGGGGCGCGGCTCCGGCGGGCTCCGCTCCACGCGCTGCGCGGGACGCTTCCTTTCACCTCCCCCGGGCACCCACAGCGTGAATCTCACGAGGTGATGGGGAAAGCCCTGAGTGCCAAAGCATTGCACCGCGATCCCCGACCAAGCCCCCACCAGGCCCTCGCAGCTTCGTTCCTCTCCCTCCCGGGCCCCTGAGTCGTCTGTGTCTGCAGACTCCTGGGCGTGCCCCACGCCCCTCAGCTCCGCCCTGGACTGATCTCTGCATTCCAAGGCCTGGGAAGCGGCAAGAGCAGGCGATCTGGGCAGGCGGGCGCGCCTGGCCTTCTGGGAGTCCTTTCCCTGTTCTCTGGAGGAGCGTCAGCGGCACACGGACCAGACTATCCTTCAGGTAGAAGCAGCTCATTAGAGGGGTTGGCAAGGTTACCAAGAGAAAGAGAAGCACCTTGTGGAAAGAGCAGGAGGCCAAGAAGAGGGGAGAACATTAGCGAAGGGGCGCTCTTGGGCGAATGGGAAAGTAACTATTCCCGTCTGTGCCTCAGTTTCCCCATTTGTATAATTAAGGATTTAAGCAGAGGATTCTTTGGCTACATCTTCTGGTGAGATACTATGATTCTACTCTATCGAATATGGGTTACTTTTTTAAGTAAAATAAAAGTGCAATTTTAACTTGGCTGCAGATCGAGTGCATATCTCTTATCCAATCTGCTCAGGACTAGTTGTGTTTCAGATTTCAGATTTCCTTCAGAGTTTGAAAATTTATATAAGCATTACCACGTGAAAATTCCTAAACCAAAAATCTGAAATCCAACATGCTCAAAAATCTGAAAGGTTTGGAGTACCATATTGGAGCTCAAACACTTTCAGAGTTTAGGGTATTTTGAATTTCAGAATTTCAGATTAGGGATAGTCAATGTATAAAAGGATTTTTTGTTATGAAGTAGATAATGACAAGCCAAAACTTCTTGATGTTATCAATAAAAATAAATCACCCTTAGATGAAGGTGATTTAGATGAAGGAAGGGAAAAGCTTTTATCGTTTCTAATGACCAGAATAAAGATTGGAGCAGTATATTTTTTTGCCCTTTGCAAGTTAATTTATTGCTATTATTATGCAACTAGATATTAGTAAAGAAAATATTTAAAAACATTCTTCTTATGCCTATGAAAAAATAAAATTTCACAACAAAGTGATTAGAGAATCACAGGAGTTAACACACTGTATCCAATAATCTTAAAACAATGGCCAATATGTTACTCAGAGCACAGATTATAGACAAAAAACACTCTTTCATAAAAAATAAAGATAACACAAAATTTTCTTTTCAATGAGCTAGGAGAAACTAATAGTATAAATGTAATGAATTAGCATATATATATTGAAATACTTTTGAAACAGCAGAATAGATCATTTGAGGGATTATTTGAATTTCTTCCTACCTCCTGTTTTGCTATCTTCTGTTTTGCATTTTATTTATATGTGTATATATTTTGAATTTCTCATGTAATAGAGAAATGTCTAAACTTCTGTGTCTGACTTATTTCACTTAACATTATGTTGTCAAGTTGTAGCCATTTGCCTAGGGATGCCTCAGAGTTTATCTTTTTTATGGCAGAGTAGTACTCCATGTTATATAAATGCCCCATTTTCTTTATCCATTTCCTTTCTTTCTCTGTTTTCTGAGGACCTAGACTAGATCCAGGCACTATTTACTTATTTATTTAAGCACAGAGTTTTGCTAAATTGACCAGGCTAGACTTAAATTTGTAGTCCTCCTGCTTCAGTTTCCCAGAGTACTGGGTGGCAGGCATGTGCCACCATATCTGGTCCTTTTCTGCTCTTTTGAAGAATTGAGTGCATAAGTGTTCTAATAAAAGGCAAGACTGGGCTAGCTGGTCAAGTCATCACCTTCCCTAACTCCGAAGTTTGAGAACAGGCCCAGGAATCCATGGAAGTACACCTGAAAACGAAGCAGAATGAAGCCAGCATGGTGATCGCCTGGGCAGGCTGCCTTTGCTCCATGGTAGCCCCTGGGGATGTCAGGGAGGTTTCTGGGGGAGCCACCGTACACGGGACCCACAATGCAAGGACTGTTCAATGTCCTTCCTAGTCAAGCTCCTTCACAAGAGAAAGAACCAAGCATGAGAAGACAGGTTGGTAGGACACCTGGTTAGATGAGGTGATCTCCAAATTGATTCTTTTTTCATTTGTTTAAGTTAGTACAAAATAATATAGATATTTACAGTGTCGCATGATGTTTTGATATATGTGCATATCATTGTGTTTAAATCAAGCTAATTAACATATTATCACCTAGTGTACTTATTTTTTGCGATGAGGACATTCAAAATCTACTGTCTTAGCACTTTCCATGTATACAATGCATTATGATTAATGATGGCCATCATGTCATACGACAGATCGCTACAACTTCTTCTGATACCCTAGACCCATTAACCCACACAGCTCCATTCCCCATATACCATCCTCTCTCCTGACTTACGGCCTTCTTCTTCTTTGCTTCTGTTAATCTGATTTCTGTTAAAGACTCCACACAAGTGAAGCCATATAGTACTTGTCATACTGTGCCTAGCATCTCTTCTAGCCTCATTCATACTGTTGCAAATGACAGGATTTCCTTCTATTTTAAGGCTGAATATTATTCCATTGTGAATGTGTACCACATTTGCTTTATCCACTGATGGGCATTTAAGTTGACTCCATATCTTGTAAATTGAGCTGCAAGGTACTTAGCACTACAGATAACTCTTTGGCATACTGATTTTATTCCCTTTGGAATAGCGGTCTTTATTTCAGGCCTTTGAGGTAGGCTGAATGGAGGGAAGGGGTAGAGAGACCAGCAAAGATAACAAAAGACAAAAGAAGTCAGTTTGGTTGGGAGCAGTAAGCTTCTGAAGACATCTCTTAGACACAGGATGGCACTGAGGGAAGAAGCTATTAGAATCTAGGATTCCAGGAATCTAATCATGACTTCGGGGTCCTAGCTCCAGTAGGAAATGGGAGTGTCAGCTCTGAGACCCTGTGTGCTCTCCACTTGCAGATGGAAGGGGGCTGACTGAGCCAATGCTTCAAGGACAGGAGGACTCCAAAACCAGATGGCAGGATCAGATTTGAGGGCTCAGAGGGACCCAGGAAGGAGAATTCTGCTCCCTCCCCAGCTCCCTTCCTTCCAACCGGCTCTACTCCACTCTTCTCTGGACACTTGGTTTTCCTGCCTTGTCTATTCAGCTCTGCCTTCAGTGCTTAGTCCTGAACTTCCCCAGCTCATCTGCAGAGTAACAGCCAGGCTGTGGGGTCTGTGTCAACCCTTGGGATGCAGTCCTGCCACCAGCCTCCAGCCAGTGCTCCAGGCAGGTCGGGAATCTGCCAACAAGATGCCAAATCCAGACATTGTAATCCAAATACTGAATATGTAATCCAAACAGTGTAATCCCTTTTCCAGTCCTCACAATCCAGAAAGTGACATTTGTAATCCCATTGAAACATAATTGAAATCCCAGCAAGTTAATTCCAATCTATCACCTCTACTGCAACCCATGATGAGAATAGAGATACTAAAACATTGGGCGGCTAAGGATCCTAAGTCCTATCCAAGTCAGGATATACAGACAAAGGCCTTGATCCAAGTCTTCTAGAATTTATTATTCCTTAAAGAAGGGAATGGTTCAAGGATGAGTAACAGTGAGGACGGCAAGAATTACATGAGCAAGGTGAGCTGAGCTAGCCAGGTAGAGAGCAGGCACCTCTGCACTATGCAGGGAGAAAGATACGCAGAAGGACCAGTCTGCATAATTCAATTGGGATAGCATGTGAATGAATTTCAGAGGCTATTGCTTCAGTTTCCGATATGTAAATGTGTGTACCCTGGGAAATCATAGCCTCTTATTTTGAGACTTATATCCAGCTGACATTCCTGGAGCTTTCTGGCTCTGCCTTCCTTCTGGGTTCCACTGTTTAACCAGGGAACACAATGCGAGGAAACAAGAAATTGTCTGTTAGCCTTAAAGATTGCGTATCAGACCTTAGCTAGCCTTATTTGCATTGCTTAGAGTCAAGTGAAGGGAGAAGAAAGTAACATAGCCAGCTCTGTACATAGAAATACATGGAGACAGGACTTGGTTTAAATAATATGAAGATAATAGTTCTACATTCAAGGAGAGCATCCACTTGGTCTTCTACACAGAGATACTATTTTCTTCAGGTCACTTTTTTAGAAAACACTTTTGACATTCAGTATGGTTCAATATAATCATGCTACTCACAACAAAAAATGAGTTAAAATATTAATTCATAGGGACTTAGTCTAGGAATGAAATACAAAGTTTTACATTGCAGAATGGATAATGTTCTCTTCTAATCATTGAAACTATTAATTTCATTTCAAACTCCAAGAACTCAAGCAGGCAGCTGTGTGTGACAGTGAGTCTTGGTTACAGTGACTCTGTGGCCCCCACTGAGTTCTGGTTCATTGTCTCTTGAGTTCAAGCCTTCAATACCACACTCCACCTCAAATGATCAAATTACTTCCTCCTCATATCTAGTGAGATGGAAGACAGACAGACATAAGCCAGTACCAGTGATTCTTACCAAAAGATGTACTTAATGAAAATAATATTGCAAACTATGTTTTTTGTTCGACTGGGTTCCCATATGCATTCCTCTTCCTCTCTCCTGCTGACCATGACTAGATTACTGACTTAACTTCCTTCCGAGAGTTTTGCATGAGAATGGGCAATAATGAGGAGCAGGGAAAGCTGAGGTAATGAGGTCGTGCTAGCCTCTGAATGGCCTGCAGGAAAGAAACTCTCCCACTTTCTCATTCCTGCCAACCATCTGCTGAAAGCTCAGTTAGAAACGGAACTCAACATCAAACTGTGCCAGTTTCTCCACTCAACAGCCAAGGACAAGCACTCTTCAGGCTCCCAAGCGTGGTTTAAATTTCCTCACTTCATACAATTTTAGGGGAGCCATGGTCCCTTCCTTTTACCAGAGACAGAATCTTGTTACTTATTTTCCCAGCCTTCCCCACAGCCTGGACATGGCCATGTGGTTAAGTATAATCAGTAAGAAGCACCCACCCAGCATTTCCAGTCTTGAGGGAGGGATGTGTGGGCTAAGGTTTGCTTAAAGCTACCTCCAGAGGTTTCTGAGAAGTGCATGTGGGGGAATGGCCAGAAGGCAACCCATCAGCTCACAGAAGCTGCTGCTCCTCTGGGACCGTGGCTGCACTTTGTGGTCCTCTTTGGAGCCTCTTCCTTTGTTTTTTCCCCAGTTGTGTGGTTACCAGTTGACTTTCACATTAACCTTTCTTCTGTTTAAATGACACAAAATTCACTTTTGTTCTTTGCAAACCAAAATGCATCCAAAAATACAAAAAATGCAAGTCATGTTAGAATAGATCAATTTTCTGCCCCACTTTGTGGATGTCAAGAATTAACCATGTATCTCAGGACACGTAAGCAGAAATAGCCTTCTGTCACTTCCGCAAAGAATTTATAGGATCAGCGTTTAGTTTACTCTGTCTCCCTTACCTCTATCACCAGCCATCCATGTTCAGATAAACCTGGGGTCATTCAACCTGCTCTGGGGTGAGAATGCAGAGCTCTTTGGTGTTGGGGACCATACTATCTCGCTGCAGTGTCTCAGCAAAACTCTATAGCTTTGTTGTAGAGCAAAAGGAGTCACAAACAGTGTGCAAATGAAAGACCAGGCCTATGTTTCACCAAAACTTTTTTTGAAAAAACAGATGGCAAGACAGATTTGGCCTATGACCTTGTAGTGTCCCAACCCTGCACAGCCCCATCTACCTTACTCTGCAATTAAGAGATAGGGAACAAAAACCTAACAGCCTACATCGAGCATGTGGCTTGAGCGAGAGACACAATATGGTATGTGAAAGCACTAAGCTTTTGGGGTCATTTGCTACCACAACACAATCTGGCCTATGCTGACCGATTCATGAGTATGACAAGATGAGCTCCGTGCAAGTATGAAATCATACTGATTTCATATGATTTGAGAAAGTTGGGTCAACAGAGTGAGGCAGAAACTTCTTTATATTTCAAGGTCAAAAGTCAAAAGCAAATTCCCTTTGCTTTTGTGATACAGTTTCAAACCCGCTTCTGGTGACATTCTGTCACGTGATACTGACCTAGAGAACTGAACTCTGGCCATCCTTCCATGTCAACTTACTTGCTTGACTCCAAAGTGCCATTCTCACTGCCTAGGCCGCGAGCTCTCCATGGGGAAAACACAAAGCTAATGGCCCAGAAGGAGCTTCTCCAACCCTGCCATTCCCGGCTTTTGTGAGACCATTGTTTACTGCATGACTAACAACAAGAGAAGGTTTCAAAATGTCGACAGGGAACTAAAATCTCCTTCTGAAATAGATCCTGTCTGCTGGCACAGGCATGTTCACAAGGACACAGCTCTTAGGAAAGCGGGGTGGTTTTCCAGGCCCACAGGAAGCACCTGATGGAGCCCATGGAACAATGTCCTGGGGAAGAAATGCGAGTTCTGTGCCATGCTTCTCCGCGTCCTGCCAGGAACTCAGTGCTCAGCAGTTCAGTCACTCTCGGCCTTGGAAAAGAATTCCTTCATGTTCTGCTGTTGTTTCCAAAGTATGCTCTCATCTCAGATTTGGTAGGAATACACAAAATTAAGGCAAAAAGAAGAAAATGGAGCCCCTTGTGTTTCTTTTTTTGCTTTTGTGCCTGCAGCAGCATTGAAGACCTTCCCAGAGCCAACAGTCCTAGAGCCAGACCCAGCCCCTCACCCAGTGCTCAGGGAATCTGTGTAGTGAGAATCCAAGTTCATTTCTAGGCCACAGGCTTAAGGCTCGAACTCTGACTCATTCCTTGGCCAAGACAGGGCTTTCTGCTGACTCGTAAATTTCCACTCTCCAAATGTGGAAGCCCAATTGAGCAATCGGCAGCTTACAAGTCTCCAGGGCTGTGTGGGAGACTGCACAGTGCTGATCAACCCTCCGGCTTGGGTCAGCCAGGCAGGAAGGCCAAGGACCCAAGCCCTCAGCTATATAGAAACCCAGTCCTAGTCATCAGCTACGAAGTCTATGCCTGCTACTACTGCTGCCATCCTTTTCACTGTGGCAGAGCCTGGCAGATTATAGGTCCACTGGTCAAATCAAGCTCACTGTCCATCTCTACAAACAAAGTTTGGCTAGAGTACAGCCATTTTCTCATTTATACATTGCCTGTGGATGATCTTGTGCTACAAAAGTGACATTGAGATATTGCAACAGAGACCATGAGACCCATGAAGCTTAAAATATTTACTCACTGGCCCTTTGCAGGAGAAATTGGCCAGTCCCTGGTCACCAGTGTTGTCTTTTACAGGTGGTTGTGTTTCATTTACCCGTCAGTAGCTCTGAAAATAGTGTCAGGCCATTCTTCAGGATGACTAAGAGGGAATGAGACCCTAGAGAGGGTGTGAAAGTTGAGTTTGAGTGTGGGGGGGCAAGGTGTGGCAGTTGGTATGCATGCATTAAGAATGGAACTTGGGGAAAAGAAAGCTGAAAACTCCTGAATATTTAACAGATTTAGGTACAAAATTTGAAGGGAGGACTTTGGGAGGGCAGCAAGCTGAGAACAGGAGAGTGCAGCCTTGGGCAAAAGAAACTCAGTTGTCACAATCATTGCTAGAATAGGGCACAGGTTTCACACATTTTACTACATTTAATTTTCCCTCTGAAACCACACAAGGTTGATGGGAATGTGAACCCGGTATCTGAGAGACAGAGCCCTGAAGTGGTCCTACAAGGTGAAAGGGGACTGGGACCCATCTCTTTCACTCCTGAGGCCAGGACTCTTCCCTGGGCAGCAGGTCTGATGTCCAGGTTTGTCTCAGGAGACAGACAACCCTCTGACAAGGGAGTGAGATCCCCACTCAGGGCAGAAGTGGGGAGTGGCTGTCCTCTCCTCCTTGCACTGGCCTCGCAATGCATCGAGCCTCAACAGACTCCAAACACGGTATCCCTGAGGCCTCGACTTTCTTTATTTCTGACTTTAGATCAACACGCGGACTTTAACATCATAATAAGAAGAGCACCAAGTCCGTACCATAGCAAGTCATCTAATGTATACTAGACCTTTGTTATGACTTAGATCTCAAATGTCCCCCTGAATTCTGTGTTTGGAGGGCAGTTGGAGCGTGGGGCACCACACACATCAGTGGATTCATCCACAAACGAATTTAGCAGCTAACTATGCTGTTAGGCGGTGAGGTCTGGTTAGAGGGGGTCACTTGGGTGTGACCTGAAAAGAGGTTTCTTGTCCCTGTCTCCTCCTTTCTCTCTGCCTTTTGACCTCCATGATGGTAACAGCTTTGTGTCTGCCAGGCCCTTCTGCACGTTGTTTCCGCCTTGCAACTGCTCCACTACAGACTGAAGTAAAGCTCTTCTCCTCTAACTTGTGAGTGTTGGATGTTATGTTCCAGCAGAGGGAATGTGACTAAGATAGCATCTTACAAATGCAATTAAGTTAATTCTAACAGTGTAGAGGCAGAAGCAGAGCCTAGGTCAGCTGTGATCCGTGGGCTTCACACATACAACTCTTGGGCCAGCGGACATGCTGAGGTGTGCAGAGGGGAGGTGGAGAGAGGGAGACAGTGACCCACTGATGCCCTTCCCGGGCCTGGCTGGGTCCCGGGCAAAGCATGTGGGAAATCCTGGAGACAGCAGAAAAATGGCAGGGAGCAGCCAGTCTGCCTGCCTAAGCCTGAGCCTGAGCCTTGCGGCACCCCACTTTCTCTCTTCACACAGAACCTGTCTTCAGTACTTAATCAATGGCGTTTGGATTATTAACATAAAGCTTCAGCATTTGTGAGCAATGAGAATGAGAATCAGGATGAAAGAAGAAGGAAAGGAGACCCAGGTGTGACCCCGTGTTCCTGCTCAGAGTGTGAGCACCTTTCCTCCCTCTGCAATTGTCACGGCTGTGTCTGGATGTCCCCCAAAGTCTCATGTGATCACAGGGCTTCTTCAGAGGTGTCTGAGTCTAGAGTGTGTGGTGCTGGGGTCAAAGGTGTGTGATTAGTAAGTCAGTCCACTGATTGATTTGGCTTAGTACTGCCTAGGATTAGGGGTGTGAGTACTATATCTGTCCTAGGGTGGGTAACATGCATATATTATAAGGTGCAGAATCTTGTCTTTCCCTTGCTTACTAGATTTTGCTGTTTTCTGCTTGCCATGAACTGTTTCTCCTCTGCCACACCACCCTGCCTTGGAGCCAGCCAATTATGGACTGAAACCCCTACAAACTGTGAGCTAAGTAAACCTTTCCTCCTTTAACTTGTGACTGTGGGTATTTTGTCACAGCAACGAGAAAATTAACTAAGACAACAGGGTAGAAGAGAAATCTCAGATTTTAAAAAAGAAATACAGACTAGAGAAGTTTTGATCTTATCTCTTAGTCATATTTCCTAAGCACTTTTTATGAAGTACACCCTGGTAGCTACAGTTACAGTCTTCTCATGTGTGCATGCGTATGTGTGTGCGTGCATGTGCATGTGCTTGTTTGAGACCTACCTATAGACTCCCCTTCCACTGACAGCACCAACCCGTTGTGTACCATTGGATCTGGCCTTTGTGGCTCAGTGGTAGGAGATGCTTGTTCCTGGGTAGGACCCAGGGAAGGGAGGAAGTGGAAACAAAAATGTTTTCGCAGCAAAATGACCTAATTACGCAGAGTGCTTATCCCCATGTATTGGTTGTCCTGTGTCCCCCCAAGGCCTCATGTAATTTGGATGGGGCTGAGTCTGGCATTTGTGATTGGTTTGTTGTCTAGCACTGGGATTGGCGATGTGAGTGTTGCACCTGCCCAGGGGTGGAGCTGACATATAGTGTAAGGGCAAAAGGAAGGCATGTCTTCTCTCTCTCGCTTTCGCTCTCTCTTGCCAATTTGCCTTGCTGTTTGATGGCAGGCATGAATGGTGGCCTTGCCACACCACAGTGCCTTGGAGCCAACTATGTATGCACTGAAACCCCCAAGAACTGTAAGAAATAAACCTTTCCTCCCTAATTTTGGGCACCAGGTATTTCATCTCAGCAACGAGTGAAAAGTTACTAAGACACCCCAGCTCCCAGAACTGCCCCCATTCAGTGCTGGAGTAAATCCACAATACCCCCAATGATCCTCCAGCAGCCCTACTGGCTGCTCCACAGAAGCGGCCCCAGCTGGGGGGAGGACATCTTGTGACATAGCTGCCCCTAGTTCTGGGCGACTGTGGGCCAAAGGGGATGGGGCACTTGGCAGGAGGGCAGCGTGTTCCCTCAGATGAGCACAGCTGATGATGAGCGCCAACTCTCAGCCATCTTCTCAGCTCAGCACGACTTCACACAGTTTCCTTACTAGTGTCTCCGAGGTAACAAGTAAATAAAGTCTGGGAAGGAACACTAGCCGATGCTGGTGCAGACAGGTTCCTTGTGGTGGCTTGTAATGCCCTTGCTGCCTCCGTCTCCTCCCTATCCAGAGCCACTCGCTTTTTGTAGGAGGTCCTGGTGACCGTTCCTTCCTCAGAAAGGTCAGTTCTGTTCCTCCCTACACATGCTGTTCCTCACTGGCCATGTCTGCATCCTTTTTGTGCACCCCCACCAGAGTATCTGTGATCTCCTCAGAACCCTCCTTAGATCACCAGTGCTACCCACACCCCACTCCATTACATCATCTTGAAGACTTCCTATAAAGTATAGTACTTGTTACAACCTGAAATTATCTTAATCGCATTTTTTAAAAACTCATTTATGCTCAGTATATCTCATTCAAGATGACCAACTTCTTTTAGTTTCTCTAGGATGCCCCAGGTTTAGCAGGAAACCCCTTAGTCCAGAGCAACTAGGACAGTAGGTGACTGGGAGCTCTGCTAGAAGTCAAGGGCAGTAGCCACATTTACTCCGCCATCTTCAGCATTGACAGCGCACCTGACACATAGCAGAAGTTCAGAATTATGTGGGTGGGAAGAAGGAAAAAAGGAAGGAAGGGAGGGAGAGAGGAAAGGAGGGGAAAGGGAGAGAGAGATTTGAAATAAATTCATTTTTAACTGATGCATAAAGAATTTCACATTTTTCTATTAAAAATTGCAAGAAAGTAAGCCTACCCAATCATGAGACACTCTTGTGATTTCTCAGCTACAGAGAAGTTAGAATAAAAATAGAAATTTTTTTCATGGATTTTTCAGAGCTAGAAGTAACTTTGTTCATAGGATGACCCCAAATGACTCTCACCCTTGAGGCAGGGAAATTAAGGTCCTCAAGTTGAAGTGTCCTTGTCAAGGTCACTCATGTGATTGTAACAGAGACAAGATCTCTCAGGGTATGATTTATCCAAAAGTGTTGTATGAACCATAAATCAAGAACTTGACTTACCTTAGCCCTTAGTTGTACGTTTATGATTCTGTGACCTCAGCAGAAGTCCAGAGGAAATGAGGAAGGAACTGATTTAGCTAGCACTCCTGTACTGTTTGGATCTAAACTTGGATCCACCAAAGTTTCTAATCAATTCGAATTGCTTGCATTTTAATTCTGTTTTAGTAAACTGAACTTTGCTACTTCCTAGGACACATTTGTCACAGGTAGTTACTTTAAGCCAAAGAAAAATAACAACTACTAATAAAATCATCTATAGACAAAATCACTGGATACTCACAGACAATAAGATTTCAGTAGAGATTTCTTGATTCCCAAGAAGGACCACCTACTCCCGTGTCACCTACTCCCTACATGTGGTTAGCTAGACTGACTGTGGAGCTCTCTCAAGTAGAAGACCCTAAATGGAGAAGGGGAGGAATCCATCCTTCCTCATCCTGAAACCCAAATTCTACACATGCAGGTAGAAGAAAGTTATTTTAAAAAAAAGTTATTTTAAAAGAAATTTTAGCCTGGCATGAAAGATGGCACTTATTACCCTTCACTTTGTCACTTTTGGGGTATACACAGACAGCACTTTGCAGTTTGTAATGGGGGTTCATACAGTGCTGTGTTTGAACTCAATGCAACTCAGAAAACTCTTGATCTGATTATATACAAAATATTTGTAATTTACAAAAAGTGGGATTTGCTTGTTCTTTAGGGGTAGACATAAGTGTGACTAAAAGCTTAGTCAAAGAATGAGAGAAAACATTTGGAAATCCTATAGCTGAAAAGAGCTCAACATCCAGAGTATATAAAGAACTCTGAAACTCAAACAGACAAACAAATCAAAAATAGATAAACACTTAAATAAATATTTCTTAATATATATATATACAAATGAGCAATAACCACATGAAAGAATGCCTTACATCACTAATTATTAGAGAAATGAAAATCAAAACTACAATTACAATCATATGCCATCTCACACCCACTAGAATGGCTATCATAAAATAACATAAAATAAATGTTGGTAAGCACATGTTGGTGGGAATGTAAAATGGCACAGTCACTTTAGAAAATGGTAAGATCACTCCTCAAAAAAGTAAAAATGTAATCACCAGTATAACACAACAATTCTACTTCTGGGTATTTACCCAAAGAAATTACAAAGACAGTCTCAAAGAGACATTGGTAAATTCATGTTCATAACAGCAAAATTCACAGTAACTGAAAGATGGAAACAACACAAGGGTCCATGGCAGATTGATATCAGAAGACACAGTATATGCATGCAATGGATATGTAGGAAGGTAAAGCTGACACATGTTACACAGTGGAGGGAACTTGAAGTTAATGTGCTGAGTGAAATGAGCCAATCATTAAAACTCTGTCTGACCGCATTTGCATGGGAAACCTGAAACAGTATCATGGAGGCAGAAAGTGGGAGGTGGTTTCCAGGAGCTTGAGGGAGGGGATTTGAGAGCTGGTGTTTAATGGATCTGGGGCTTCTGTTTTGTAAGATGAACAGTATTATAAGGATGGATGAGAGTGATGTTTGCACAATAACATTAATGTATTTAATGCCACTGAAATGTGCAAAAAATTGTTAGAATGGCAAGTCTTACATCGTGTGAATCTTACAATTGTTTAAAAAAAAAAGCAAAGTTGAATAGTTACATAACTAGGAGGTTTCAAAATAGCTAAAAAGCTGATTTTCATTTCTACTTAGTTGTCAATAACACTAAAGTTTCTAAGACTTTAAATTACTCCCACTGTACTAATGAGCTATAAATGACTGAACACTGATTTTTAAAAGGGAATGAAATGTAAGAGGCCACTTTTTGGGGGAAAAGTCAATGAAGCCTCCTGACTCCCCCACGTATACCCAGCTGACTGGTGGGCAGAGCTGAGACCAGGCTGATCTGACAATCTGTAGATGTGGGTGTTGCGAGAACAGCGTGGCCCCACGTGTGTGTTTGATTTCTCAGTTTTCTATTGTCACGCTGGTTTGGGAAGAAGACAGATGTAAAGGAAGAGAAGACCCTCAGACCAATGTATACTTTTTTGCAAAATGCACACCCACTGCAAATTATACAGTTAAGTTAGCTGAGGGGCATAATTTGTTACACAAATAAACAAACACGATTCAGTTCTGTCTGTGGCTACTGCAGTTATAATGAAAATCTAAAAACAACTGTAATGCTTCTAACCATAAAATTATAAGGCAAGAAAGTGGATCTAGATAACTCTAAGAACCTTAATTATATGTTTGTAAACTCACACACAAAGTTTCTTCTCAAATTTAGCTCTGGCTCAAATAACACACTCAAAGTACAATTTTTATTTGTCCTTTCCTCTGCTACATGAGTCTAAGACCCCAGGCACCAGAAAATTTCATCCTTATGGAAGAGTAAGTGTTGGACATGGGGAGGAGGGAGGAGAAGACGCAGTTTAATTTGGCAAAGGTAACCTGAGAGATAGGATCTGTTGGCCCCAGGTGCTCCTGGAGCCTGGTCAGAGGATTTGCTGGATCAAATTTTCTTGTACTTTTCCACCTCTGCCCATGTGGGAATGGTGGCAGCAACATGTCCTGGGGCCAGTGATCACATCCCAGAGAGAGCTGACCAGGTAACCAGATGGAGCGAGGCAGCCCCATCTCCTCAGCAGCTGCAGTCTCTACAGACGGGCACAGGAGAGAGCTGGCTGCTTCTGCTCTGCTGCCCTGTCCCTAACAATGACCTGGCATAGACTGGGAAACTGAGGCAGCATCAGAGACAGCCAGTGTCCTGCTCTCAAGAAGCTGGGGCTCCAGACCAGAAACACATGAGAAGACATCAGAGGACTGGAAAGACATGACGGTTGGAGAAGACAGCTGGCCGATGGACAGCACTAAGCCCCCTGCATGTCACACTAGAGCCCTGACCTGGGTGACAAGAAGGGAGTGAGCCAATGTCGAGGTAAAAACATTCCAGGGAGAAGGGAAGTGGCAGAATGGAAAGATGAGCAAAAGTCTAAAATGTGGCTGAACAACCCTGTGACTATACTAAAACCACTGAATTGTACACTTTAAATGAGTAAATCATGCGTTATGGAAATTACATCCCTATAAAGTTGTGACCAAAAAGTGATTAAAAGAATTTTAAATAATAAGTAAAGCCCCTTGTGTTTTTTTTCAGGTGTGTGTTTTAACAAGCCCTGCCAGGGTTTCCCTAGGGTAAATCCAGGGTGAACTGGACCCCCACTGCCCTTCCCTGATCTTGGTGTGGTCCTGCTTCCTGGGCCTCTTCACAGGCTGGAGTCACTCCAGATGGAGCTTCAGGAAGACTGTGGTGGCTCCTGGTGGCAAAGTGTACCAGCGGTCCCCCACGCCCGCAGCACTTCGACAGGGCCTTTCAAAGCTTTAATCCAGTTGTCCCTATTCTGAGTTGCACATCCTGAACTTGGAGGAGAGGAAGACGTACTCAAAAGCTGGACCTGTGAGCTGTTCAAATTCGATTCCAGGAAACACGCACCATAACTAGGAGCAACAGAGATTGCGATTTGTGGGGGACCCTGCAGATCAGTGGGGCAGAAATGTTTTAAATCCTGGCAACTTTCTGTTCCCCTGAACCAAGCCATGGGGATAACTGTTTACTTTCTTCTATTTAAGCATTTATAACCAAAGGAGCAGGGAAGTGGAAAAAACATTTTTTTAAGGATTTGTCTTTTAATATTTACCCACACATTCTGTACCCTGAGTCAAAACACAGAAAATGACATGTAGATTCAGACCATCATACAAGAATAATGAAGATGAATGTTAAAAATCATGTAAAACAAAGCTAGCTGGCCATCTGCTAAAAGGCTCACTTTAGCACAAGCAAAGCTTAACCTCAAATATCCCCAGTAAGACCTGATTCTCTGTGGAGCCATTGCTAGGGGTTCCTGTAAGCCATGTGGATAGAGGGAAGATAACTTGGCATAGGTGTCAAAAACAAAAACATTTTTAATCTCGTCTATTTTTAGACTTCATGTCTCTCTAAGGTAATAATTACAGTCAAGTTTCTCTTCTCTGCTTCTAGGCCGGTTTCAAGTTGTTGAAACTCAAGTTTGCTGAAAGGGAAAAGCAAATTATTTCAATGCAAGAAAAAAAAGAAATGGTAGCTGCCCAGCTCATGCCTCATAAAGTATGAGCATAGCAAAGATTAGAGCACCTCAAAGGAATACTGAAGGGTGATCTTACCACAAAACAAAGCAGGCCCCAGCTTGTAGCATCTATAAAACTACAAGAAACATAAAAGCACAGTTTTTTCTGTACATAGGAGAAGAATGGTCATCGGACAATTCCTGTCTGTTGGGTTAGACATTAAATCACATGATTACCCAGGGAACAGAGCTCAAGAGGCACTTTTCTGATAAGACCTCCAAAAACCCATTGTGTGGTAGTTTATGGGCATCTGTCATGGCTACAATGTCACCTTATTGCTTTGTTTTTAGGGTGCATGAGAAAGGGAGGGAATTCATATGTCAAAATCCAGGAGGAGATGCTAGCAAGAAAAAAGTATAATGGCCATAGTCCTTTCAACAATATAACTACAAACTTTTGTCTTGTTTTGGTAGTGTTGTTGGTATTATTTTGATTTTTAAAATCACAGCTTCTCACTCCTGAATTGAAAACCCTAATAACTAATTGCAGCCCATGTTGCAACATATCATCACCCCGGTCAGTGGATGTGGGGTAAAAGTATTTGGCCAGTTGTCCTTTGGAATAGACAAGGCCAAGTTTTCCACATGATCAAGAAAGGAATGATCCTGTGATCCAACCAAATGTAGGAGCCAAAGACCTCTGGGCTTTGCCTTGAGCTAACATCTCTCTCTTTCAGGAGAAAGAAGTCAGAGTCCAGTTTAAACCAAGTTGTTTAACTAATACATCATAAAGACAAAGTTAAGATAATTAAGAAACCATTAGCAAAGAGTAGTTACAGAGAACAGCTAAAAAAGTTTGCACAAGATAGATATTTAAGCTTCTTTACTCCTACCTCATCTGTTCAAATTCCCATTACTGCTCTTCATAATCAAAGGTAAGTGTTTCCATCACAAGAACTTGGTTCTTCACAGCTCCGGACACCGAGAAGTCCAAGATCAGGGGCCATGTCTGGCAAGGGACTTCTGGCTGCTTTATAGCATGCAGGTGTTACACAGGAAGATCATGTAAGTTGAGGGTAAGATCATGTAAGTTGAAGTTGCTTTATAACCCATTTCTGAAATAGCGGTAATCCATTCATGAAGGCAGAATCTTCATGATTAAATCACATCCTAAAGGTCCCATCTCACGACACTGTTGCACTGAGGACTGAGTTTCTATACATTAAACTCTGGGGACACATTCAGACCACTGCAGGGCACTATAATTATTCCTGAACAATATTCCTGAACTGGGACATATGGTCACTCCAAGACTTCCTCATGATCCTGTAAAAATTTTACAATCTATTTTCTGTATAACTATGATTTCTCTACCAGTCTAGGAAGGTAGAGAAGGTCTCTCTCTCTTTCTGTCTCTGTCTCTGTCTGTGTGTCTTTCTTTCTCTCTCTCTCTCTCTCTCTCTCTCTCTCTCTCCCCCCTTCTCTGTCTGTCTGTCTGTGTGTCTGTCTTTCAATTTAGCTTGTGAAAAAGCTGAATGTAGTTACATAGAAAGTAGTTTTTCATCCTGTGAACACTTCTCCAAAAACAACACTATTTCTCTCATAAGGAGGTATGTGTGCCCACACTACACCTGTTCAACTGAAAATCACCTTCCTAGGCAACTTTTCAGTTCTTGAGACTTGCAGCACAGAAGTATGCTTCAGTGAAGGGAGACAGAGAGTGTCAGACAGTGTCTCTATCACAGTGAGCAGGAGTTGCTTACTTCAGGGCCGGAAGTTTAAGGGATGGCCGCGTTCAAATGCACAGTCTGAATTGGGTCTAGAGGAAATTGAAATGTTTGGACAATTTCAATGAGTTAACTGACAGTGACTGACCACCAAGCAAATCTAATCACCACTGTTTAGGCATGGTTACCAAATCAGCTACCTGAACTCTAACGGAAGTACAACCAAGGCAGGTAAAAATGCCCTGCACAGTGTGGGAAAATAACTGCACTTTAATTATGGGGTTATTTGGAGGGACTGGACTTTGAAGGGGTAGAGATCAAAAAAGAATTTCTGTGACAGAGTGTAAATAATATCTCCACAATATTGGTTATTAGCTACCAAGCCCTTAAGTCTGATCTTGTCTGGAATGGTCCCTGACAGGTCATGAGATCATATGTGTTTCACTATGTGTTCTGACCTAGAATATATTTATCCTAGAGAGATTTGCCTTTGGAAAAGAGAAAAAAATGTCTTACACATTGGTATGCTGAAATAGTTTAATAAATCAGATTGCCCCACTTTTCAACAAGATACACCAGTGTATCCATTGACTAAAAGGGAGTTGGCAGGTGATGGAAAGATTTTGGTGTCTCACAGGATAGAACCTCTGATTTGGAGCTTGCTATGGTTGAACATGTGCCCTAAAAGTTCATGTACTGAAGACTTAATCCCCAAATTCATATATAGATGTTGTAAGCAGGTGAGAACTTTGGAGGACAACTGGGATTAAATGAGGTCATGGGGACATTAGTGGCTTTAGAAGAAGAGAAAAAAGAGACCTGTGCTAACATGCTTACTGGGTCTCACTATGTGACACACTCTGCCATGCTATGATAAAGCAAGAAGGCCCTTGCCAGATGCCGATGCCATGTTCTTAAGCTTCTCAAACTCCAGAAAGTGAGACATAGATTTGATTTCTTTATAAACTACTTTATCTGATTTCATTTATTCCCACAAATGAGAGGCTAAGATAAGGGTTTAAACAATTTTTCATCCATCCATTCATCTTTAATCACTGTATTACCAAGTAGATGAGCAATTTAAATTTGGTCTATTCTGTACTAAAACTGGCAGCTTTGGGAGTTGTGCAAGATAAGTGAGTTGGGTCAAAAATCTTTACCTCACTTTACTTGGTAGTATAAATTTTGCATGATAGTTGAGGAAGAATTAGTGACAAAGCAACAAACGCCAGAATCTGAAAGATGATGTATGAGCCAAAAGTGTTTCCTATCCTAAAAACAATCACCAAGCCTGGGGAAAGCTCCAAGCACTGGCGATCTGCACTTAGGAAATCTCTATAAAATGCCACCACTGCTTCCCAGCTGTTGGAAGGCAGTGAGGGCCACCCAGTGGAGGCGACCCTGCTGCCCAGTGCACAGGCCCTTCTGTACTTCATTAGGTGGAGTACTGTCTTGCGGGATTCTCTTATTTGAAGCTAATGAGTGGGCAAGAGTGTCGTTTCCTATTGAATCTTCTTTATTCCACTCCATTTCTGATTTATGGGTGGTCAGGAAGGGAAGCCCTTGCCTGCCACAATGTTTAGTTACTACTGCTAGATACTTTTATTTCATCCTCTGTCCTCAACAGCCAGTCTCCACGGAGCAGAATCAGTAAGAACACCAAAGGGATGTGCTCCTTTGTCCCCAAGGGGCCACATAAGAGCATTCTGATGGGCATTTCACGTTTCTACTCACCGGGAGGACTTCTTTAACCACTCATGCCTGTGGTCTGTCCAAATGAGAAATCATTTTATTGTCCTGAAGAGCACATTCCTCCGCAATTATTTCTACATAACTTTCAGGACATGACAACCACCAGAGGCTCCCAACGTGACTGCTTTCTTTCCTCTCCTAAACAGACTCAGCCATCATCATCCCATTGTGGTCTCTCTGGAACTTTGTGTTGCTTAAGGTTTTCCCCTCACTCTTTTGTTCTGCCAGACTGATTGTGACATTTATCCCAAATCTGGAGAGCAGGAAGGCTCTCTTCTGCTAGCTTCTTTCTTGTCTGTAGCCTTTTCCTTTGTTCTCTATCAATAGATGATATGAGCATGATGAGCCCAGGCTCAATATGGCAGGCTCAATAATGGGGGTAAAGACAGCAGGTCTTAGTCCCCAGAACCTCTACCATTTTATGAGGAGACACAAAATTGTTCAAAATGTGATTAAGAATTTTGTGTGGGGATGACCTGGTTAGTCCTAAATGCAATCAAATTTGGAAACAAAGGAAAATTTGATATAGACAGAAATGAGGAAGTTCATGTGACCAAGAAGACAGGAGTGCTGTGACCAGAAGCTAAGGAATGCTGGTAACCACCTGAAGCTGGCAGAGCCAAGGAACAAATTCTTCTCTAGAGATTTTGGAAAGATCAATGTCCTACCACCCTTGACTTTAATTCAGTGAAACTTATTTTGTGCTTCTGGTCTCCAGAACTGTGAAAGGATAGATTTCTGTTGTTTTAAGCTATTTCAGATGCTACGGCAGTCCCAAAAATCTAATATACTTGCTTCCTGGGATCAAACCTTCAGTACCCCCAGCTCTGCATAATCATGGTTGTAAAAAAACAAGGCATCTCAGCACACTAATCCATGAGTTTTTCAGGGGTCTAATTATTTTTCTTCCTCTATTGACCCAGGGATCCTAGAACCTCCTGTACCATTCTGATTTCTTGAGGATGGACATGACACCAAAGCCCCAGGGAGACATTCTCAGTAAGTTCCCAAGAAAAAACTCATGACTAAGTGCCCTCCTCTCCTCTGAGCTGAAATGCTACACAAAATGTCTTCTAAACACTTGACATTCATCATGACTTCACCTACTTAAATTTAGGCAATGTACTTAATTTTTCTTGCCTTTAATTCTTTTATCTGAAAATGGATTGCAAAAATATCTATCTCATTCAAAAAAAGAAAAATCACTTCTTTAGCAGTCAGCAATATCAGAAAATCTTCAATAAAGTTTGTTTCCACCAAGACAAAAATTACCATCTAATTTTTCAATACCTTGTGGCTTTGACTTGATAGGTTCAGATATGCTGGGATTTTTCCCTCAGAATAATGTATTAGAAAAACAGGGGTAGAGAGTAGAGAAACTCTTCTAAGATATCTAATGTAAAAGGATTTTAATTATAACCAGCTTCATAAATGCTATTCTAGTTTACAGTATACCATGAATCCAAAGGAATTTTTGATTTAACCATGAAAACTATGTTCTAGATTAAACCTTATGCAGAAATACTCAATCATGAAAAAATACACTTTTATAAATCCTAAATAAGAAATGTCTTACCAAGTTTTAAATCTTAAAGAAGCCAAGGGGAAAGATAATTTTTCCTTTCATTTTTCTTTTTATTCTTTCTAGACTTTGCATTCCATAAAATCCCATAAAAGGCAAATGCTTTGTAATACTATTTCATGGTTTTAAATATGCTGCAGAGCTTCAGGGCATTTTAAAAATATCATTAATATAAGCCAGGTTGGAAAAAAAAGTAGTACTTTCTGAAAACTAAATTAAATTGGTTCCTGTTCAACGATTTTTGCATTGTGAGATGCCAGGCGGAAAAAATAAAGAACTGTTAGTCATTTTTTGCAGGTATTTGGAGACCTCTATGCAAAGTGTTTAGGAAACAGCCACCATGGCCTCAGACAGGACACTCAAAAGGCCAAATCATGGGACAGAAAGTTCTGGGCTTGGAAGAGAACATCTTGAGTACTAGGACAGCTCAGTCTCCAAACAACAAAACGTTCCCTCTCTGGGTTTCTGTTTTGTTGCTTGTGAAATAAAAGAGTTGGATCAGTTGATCTTGAAGTTTCTTTAAGCTCTAATATTCCAGGACTGCACAGGAGCCAAGGAAAATTGGGGGATGGAGATGCCTAACTACATGCTTTAGATCTCTGCACATCTGAGGGCCAGAAGTAAGGGCCTTCTAAAAAGGTAGCCTGTGCTAAGCAAGGCTCCAAAGAAGGAAAACTGTGCTTCAGGTAGGAAGCAACTTTCACCTCCCCAGTAAGGCTTGCCCTGAGCACGTGATAGAACTGGAACTACATACTTCCAACACCGTGTTTTCCTATTCCATTTGCCTGATATTCTTCATTGCACTCATCACTGTAGGAACTTGTCATTTCTCTATGTCTATGTGTTTGTTTATTAACATTGGTCCTCATTTACTAGACTCTAAGTTCTGAGAGGAAAGGAACTCTGTTGCCACTATGCAGAGAAGGTCCTGGCCTTTGCACAGAGCCTAGTATACATCCCATTAACAAATGGATGGATCACTTTAGCCTTCTGAAAATCTGTGGTCTGCACTGAGATGGGAGGGGTCTTTTCAAAATGCAAATTTAGTCATGTTATTTCCCAATATAGTATCCATTGTTGGCTCCAAGGATAAAGGTGGAAAAGCTGCATAGTCAGGCTTCAGACTCACATTTAAGGGTATCAACTAGCCTTGGCCTACACTGAGATCCAGCTACCCTGCTGGTCCATTCTCTTTCTCTCATACAGAACGCAAGCCTCTTAGGTGTGGCGGCCCATGCCTGTTGTCCCACCACTCTGGAAGTTGAGGCAGAAAGGTCACAAGTTCAATACTCACCTGAGCAACTTAGTGACTTAGCAAGGCCCTGTCTCAAAATGAATTATAAAAAAGTGCAAGGAATATACAGTTCAGTGGGAAGGTCCTGGGCTCACTTCCCAGTACTGCAGGGAAAAATAAAACCTGTTCTTCATTTTTTCTCAAGCTCAAGCTAATTCTTCCCTGTTGCCTCTGTACCCACCATTCCCTCTACCAGGAATCATTTAATGTATCCGACTCTCTCTCTCTCTCTTGCCCTCTCTTGCCTTATACCTGGACTCACAGGCCTGGACACAACCTGAAAGAACATACCTCCTCTTCTTCTATGCAGTTTTCCCTGGGAGCAGCTCACATGACACAGGCGGTTATTATTTGCTTCTCATCTGTCACCCCTCCTTTGTTGCAGGATCTAAGGGAGCATGGGCCAGGACAGCGTCATGTCGAGCACCCAAAATCTTGCACACTGCCTGATGCCCAGTGGCCATGTGACCAGTGTTGGCTGAACAAATGCAAAAACAAACAAACGAACAAACCAGAGAACTACTAGCAGTTTCCGTTTAGGTGAGGACAAAACCTCTATAATATCTCTAAAATATTGTAAGAAATTATTTTTAAAACCATTGTCATGGGTAGCTAGAAGAGACTCCCTTTCAAAACTCATCTCCTCCAACTATACAACCACACTTCTTCGGGGCAATTAGTTATATCACTGACCCGCCAGGACAGGCTCCCCAGATACAATCCCTCTGAACAGCCAGTGTTCCCCACTGCCCATCTTTTTATGCTCCCACATTCCAACCAGAACATTTTAATTTAGAGAAAATAATGAACCTCAAGAGGAAAAGGGAGAGGGGGAGGGTGGCCACAGAGCCACGGAATTCAGGTCCGTGTCTGGTTACCTTTTAGAAAACAAGAGCCAAGAAACTGGCTCTTGTGATTGTTCTTTGTTTTGCATTTGAAAAGAAAATTCCACGAAACACAGTTCTAGGGCTCAGAACAAAAATATTCCTCATGTTATTCAGGATGTAAAGACAGTGTTCATTCAAACTTCTGAAAACTCACAGGAAGGTATTTGTTATTAGGAGAGAAAAGACTGGTTATGAATTCTGAATGGAATCTTGAGGAATAAGTGTTCTCAGCAAGAGACAGAAAAAGATCACAGATACTGGTCTCCAGGGCACACATGTATGTAGGTGAGGTCCCAGCACTCACTGGGGAGCAGGGCGGGTGAAGTGTACAGCCCTTCTAGCACCTGGCATGTGCCCAAATGAAAGCAGAAAGCTGCACAGATGCACAGAAGATAAGGGGACAGTCATGGGGATGGCAGAGGTCAGATGACCAAAGCGCCTCTGCACAGAGCACATCAGGGAACTGGAGACTAAAATGATGCTGTCTGAGATAAGAGAAAAATGTAAACATAACCCGATAATCCATCAGCAAGTGTTCCTGCTAGAGAAAACATCTATAAATCTTGGAGAAATGTGATATACTAGAGACTGGGAGAATGGATCAAATCCAGATCTTATCCTAATATATGTTCTGAAGAAAGAAAATGGAAGAACTATCAGTTTCTCCCAAGTATACTCCTCTTGCACCCTGTCTGGAGGCAGAGGCTTGAGCTAGGGCTCTGATTTTCATCTAACCGGGGGCAGCGAGCTCACCACCACCCTATCATTCCCTCACTTGTGAAGCCCTTGCTGAGGTCTCCAACATCTGGGCCAAATAAGAACATGCAGAAATGCACAGACTGAAGGACTGCGCCCTTGCTCTTCTGGATCCAGCGTGTGATCTTAGGCAGGTGGCCCAGCTTCTCCACACTCGGTTTACTCACCTGAAAAATGGGGAAAGGATGCTATTATTAAGTTTGACTGAGAGATGTTCAGTCCTCAAAGCTGTACAGTCAGGTTTCAAACTCGTATCTTGAGGGTATCAACAAACCTATTCTTTCTACTGTGAACACCAAGGCAACGAAGCATGAGCCCCATTAAATTTTAGATTCATGAACAATCACTGCTAATGATAAGGACTAGTGATAATACAAATCACTTACAAATACTCAACAAATATGAGGCATTATGAGAATCACTCTTTATGACTGTCTTTTGAGACCAAAGTTTTGATGCACAGGTGGGATTTCATACAAGCAAAGTGGCTGCACTTTTTGATCTCTCTCTACTCAAAGTCTTTTTTTTTCCTACTCTCTACTCAAAGTCCTTTTTTCTACATATTTATTCCATGTGATGATCCACAAATAGTAAGCATTGAGAAAGTTCAAACTTGACATCCCTTTGATATCCACACAGGTGGCCAGACTCATTGAGAGGTACTGAACAGACTTAGGATCTGATGTGTGCAGAAGGCAGTATGTGCTTTCCTGCAGTAAATAATGCACTGACTTTAAATTTCCAAGTGTATGGTCTCACATCTGCAGGATGTATGAAACTAGTGATGAGGGTTACAGTCACAAGGAAATGAGCCCCATTTCATTTCAGGTTTTAGGGTCTCTGTGCACCAAAACCCATTCTGTTTCCTGGAGAAACACAACATTTTCCAGAAGGAATCACAAGGTTGTACTCCACCGTCCAAACACTGATTGTGCCAGTCAACCTCATTATTAGCTCCTGTACCTGGTTTTGCATGGAAATCACCAAACCTTACCATGCCACTGAGATTTCAATTAGGTTACTTAACTGACACATTGCAATGAAGCTCAGAAACTCATGCCTCCCAGGTGAACTCATGCCTCCCAGTGAACTCAGTGGATGAAGCACTAGTCCTTTCAACACTCACCTCTGAAGCTATGATTCCACTGAGAGAAAATTCAGATTCAGAGAACTGAACACTCAACATAGTCTCACATAGTACACGCTCAATTAATACCTCTTAGGTGAAAGAAATGTAAAGTGTTACATATGGTATTAGACATGCTACTGGTTCTCTAAAATGCTATTTTGTATACTTTTCCTTTTTAACCTTGGGTCTTCCTTGATTTATAGATCCAAAAATGGAAGCCAAGAAAGGTATGATAATGAATTTAGAAAAAAGAATTACATTCAAACCCAAATCTGCTGGATGCCAAAGCCCAACTCTTTGCACTAAACTATATATATATCTTAGTGGTTCAAATCAGAGTCACCCGGCAGTGACACGTGTGAGTTACAACCCCACTGTGACTATGTTAGGTAGAAAGCAATTTCTACCTAACACCACTCTCATATGCATACAATGACAACCAATGGAAGATTTTTTATTGAACTTGGAAAGATGCTTTTTTTAAACTGAGCTTCCTTGATACTGCATAAGATTTATTCAAGAGTAACATGTACCCATCCTCAATGTTTAACATGTTCATAATGGGGCTATAATTCATATGTCTCCCTGCTGGGTGGCTTTGCTTTGAATTTGACTGTTTCTGCCAGCTTGAACCACTGGTGGGACAGGCATGACCGTTCCATTGGGCATTTTGTACCTCTTCTCAGCAGGTCTTTGATTACAATATGCAAAGAAAGGCACTGATTTAGCAGACCAGATGTCATCATATTGTATTCAAGGAAAACATTAAAATGGTACAAAAGATGGTCATACAGCTAATTTGTGGTACAGCAGTTGTGAATGCATATTATACACAGCACCCATGGGGAAATTTTCGTATTTCCATGTTGAAACAGAGAATTAATTATCAATCAACCATGAATGCAAATGAATTTCTTTTACTTTAATGAAATAAATTTGTTCATTATCATAATAACTTTTAATTGGTATGAGTAATATTAATATTTATATTTGGGCAGCAATTATTCAAACTCAAAGAACAAACTAGATTCAGTCCATCTATGTGGTATTTATAGACTATTCATTGTACCCTTAGTGGTTCAAATCAGAGCCACCCGGCAGTGAGACATGTGAGTTACAGCCCCATTGTGACTATGTTAAAGTTAAAATTTCATCAAAATTATTTTATGCAAAGAAGTTTCTTTTAGTTTTTCTGTTTTATCTTTGATTAAAGCAATCAAAAAACAGTGCTTTATTAGTTAGGGATTAAGTTTGGTAAAATGTAACAGAAAACACAAATATCCAAGAAGTCTAGTGATGAAAGCTTGATGCCTGGCATGAAGCTTCTGTGGTGCCATCAGGGTACAGACTTTGCTTAGCATCCAGTGTTTTCACGATCCTGAGACAGCTACTGGAGCTCCAAAAATTACAGTAGCTTTCCACAAAAGAAGATTTAAAAAGGCAAAATCAAAAAATGTGTTTGTGCTTTTCAGTCGCCTTTAGAATAGTTTTCCTAGAACTCAGTTATTTAACCTCTCTGGCTGGAACACCTACCCACAAGAGGAAAAAGAAAATACAGGTATATGAAGTAACAACCTAACAAAATGGGTTCTGTTTGTAAGAAAACAGAACATGAGATAAGCTACTACCCACTCTGACAAAAATTCCTTAAAACGTAATAGGTGTGTTTTAGTTCCATGCAACTGGACAATGTGTACAAGGCAGAAACATTGCTTCTGTGGGAATTTAACAAATTTGTACCATTGCCTTACCTGAAGCATTAGCTAATGCAGGAATTTAAAAGCTACTCAGGTTAGGTTACAGGCCAGTAGAAAAATGGATAAAAGTTATCTAGGTTTTTTAAATCAATCTAAACACAAAGAAAGTGTGATTTTATCAATATCAGTGTATCATTAAATATCTGTCTTAGTTATTTTTCTCTCATTGCTGAGATAAAATACCTGGCACCCAAAATTAAAGGGGGAGAGATTTACTTACCTCACTGTGTATAGAGATTTTAGTCCATAATTGACTGGATCCAAGGCAGGGTGGCATGACAGAGGAGAAATGGTTCATGGTGGGCAGATGGTAGCAAAGCAAGCAAGCAAGGGATGACCACAGCTCTTTCTGTCCCTTATACCTTATCCAGGCTACTTAGAGTAGGTAGCGCTCACACCCTTAATACTAGTGCCCTTAATCCTAGCATTGCACCATGAATCAGTCACACACATCAGATCCAGCTACCTCTGAAAAAGTCCCTCCTATGACTTCATAAACCTTTGAGGGGACATCTAGATACAAGTTACAACAAGTCATCTTTACTTCAAAGTCTGCAAACTATTGATCTCTGAATTAAATTTTCATATTTCCCAATAAGCCTAAAAGCATCTATGCCTGATCTTAGGTACATCTAGAGAAGGACACTAAACCCTGTGGGAAACCCAGAGAGTTTTGAACACAGGGTCTACCTCAGGATGTCACTGGAAATCGTTTCATGATTAGCAAGACTCTTAGAGTACTTTGGAGTTATCCTCAGATGGTGTATCAGTTAGGGTTTACTAGAGAAACAGATATAATAAAAAATATACAACTGTATAAGAAATAACAAGATTGGCTTATGATGGTCAGCCACAAAGTTGAATAAAGGAGTGTGCAGAGGGTGTTTGCAAGCTGGAGGGGGAGGGGTCCAGCCCAAGAGCTGGAGCTTACTGCAGTGTCCTATGCAAGTCCGTATCAGGAGGCCAATGAGTCTATGACAGAACACTGAAGAATCTAAGATGAAGGCTGAAGAGTCTGCAACAAAGCTGAACAGTCTGTTCCAGAAGCCAGGAGATGACATCCAAGCTGAAGGCAAAGACTGGAGCTCCTCTGAAGAAGCAGCAATCAGTCCCTTCTCATTCACCTTTTATAGTATGCAGGCTGCTCCCCTGGGGTGGGGTAGCACTCACACCATCTGCCTGCCCTCCTCTTGCACAGGCTGAGGATGTTTACAAAGTAAGAACCCTGGCTCCCTGATGAGTCTCTCAGTTAAACTTCTGACCTTCTCTAATTGACACAATGAACAGGTGACTGCTTGTGCTCTACACCCCAGGATGTAGAGCTGCTGAGTTACTTAATTAAGCTTCTAAGCTTCTCAAGTTGACACAACGTATAAACCGTAACAGAAGGGTTCAAGGTGAATACCTCCCAGGCACAAGGAAAAGAAAGGAGGGCTACCTGGCTGGTTGGCAGAGGAACAAAGTATGATGCCAGGACTTCCTGCACCAGTCTCACTCCAAACAGGAAACTCACTTCTGGCAGGAGGCAAGAGATTTCCTACAAGAGGCCTCTTCTGGCTGCAGTGAAGGCCCCCTCTCCCAGTGACACTATCAGTGAATTGGGGCTGGAGTCTACCAATGAGACAGTTAATCCTGTACAAAGTGAGCTTGTTTTCCCACGAAGACAAAGAATGAAGACGTAGACAGAAGGGGGAAGTTAGGAGAGTACTTACTAAAAATATGAAAGGAAATAGTTGCTGTCACCAGGAGGGGATTTTGAATGGAAGCCCAAATTATCTCCCTTGTCCTGCTCATATATGAATAAGCAGACCATGGGACAAGTTCATGTCAAAGGAAACTAGTTATTTTGAATTTCTAGTGTTTCTCAAAGTACAATTTGGAGACAGGAAGGAACTCTTCAACTAACAACATACTCTGCATTAGAACTTTCTTCCTGAAGTAAAGGTCTTATCTCTCTATCCTTATCCTAACCTTTAACTTTATTTTTCCTGTGTATGTGTGTGTGTTTTACATGTCTAAGCTTATTTAAACACTTAACAGTTTACCCCCAGCATCCATCAAGTAGCATGTTTGTGTGGCATGTTGATGTTGGAGGCCAAGGCCACAACCTTGGTTGTCCTTTTACCTTAGTTATCTTTTTAAACTTCGGTCTGGAAGCCTCAGTTGTTGAACATCCAGAAAGTCAGTTACAGCAGCATTGAAATGGGGGCAGTAGATTTCAATTCTTAATATTCAATTGGGATATGAGGGACTTTGAAATGTAAAGCATGGCCAGAGAATTGCTACATCTTTTATTAATTATGGTTGACTTCTTCTAAAATGTCAAATTTTTATAGAATGTTAACAGACAAGTTATATTGCTTTACAGAGAAAATTTGTCTCAAGAACAAGTTTAGCACAATGAAGATACTATATTAGAACCATTAGGTTTTTTTTTTTTTTTTAATGCCAGGGATCAAACTCAGGACCTTGTGCTTCTGAAGGCACTTGTGCCACTGAGCTACATCCCTGGTTCACTATTACATTTTTGCTATTGTCTCCAAAATACATATAAATTTCTATTTTATTAATTAATTACTTTTATCTAATTACAAGGTATTAAATGACATAAATAAACCCTTGTTTACATTCATTACCATTTAATAAATTGCCTATTAAGTAGAATGTGCTTGCATAGAGACATACTTTGCAGGTGATCAATGTCCAATCTCTAATTATTAGAGTAACACTGCCTGGACTGTATAACATTTAGTTATCTGTAATTATTATAACACATTTACATAACAATCACATAAACATAAGCATGAAAAAAGTTTACCACCATAAAAAAGTTTAGAAGTCATCAGTATATTTTCTTAAATTCTGTATGTTTGAGAACCTTATTCTTGGGAAACACAAATGTATTTAATGTATCATGAAGTTGACAGTAATTTGCATCACAGCTATATAGAAATCACTGCATACATTTACATAGTTTTTATTCTTTTTTTTTTTTTTTTTTTTTTTTTTTTTTTTTTTTTTTTGCAGCACCGGGGATTGAACTCACAGCTTCACGCCTGCCAGACAGGTGCTTACGCCACTGAGCCAAACTCCCAGGCCTAGTTTTTTGAGGCAGGGTCTCACTATGTAGCTCAGGCTGGCCTTGCGCTCGCATTGTAGCCCAAGGGGGACTCGAACTCACAATGCTCTGCCTACCTCAGTCTCCCAAGTACTGAGATTAAAGGCATGCGCCGCCACGCCCGGCCATAGTTTTTATTCTTAAGCCTCTTTTAACATGTTTACAGGGTCTAACTGCACTGACAAGAATTAAAAGACATCTTTAGACCTTTTACAAGTTTAAAAAGTGCTGTTACTAATCATAAATAGATACCGCCCAATGTGTCATTTATTCAATAATGGGATGTTTAATCAAAGCCAATGAATGTAGGTCGTTTTAAATGGTAGACTAAATTGAAAATGATGTCAAAAAGTGTTGATCATTCTATGTGAGTAAGGCCTAGATGTTATGTATATTGTATAAAAGAAAGGTTTGGAGAAACTATCAACTAGCTTAAGCATACCCTGGATAAAAACTTTCCTCCTGGGAAGAAAGATCCTCGTCTGTCCATTCTTACTCTAACTTTTTAACTTTTTTTTCTTGTGTTTTCTTTTACAGGTCCGTGCTTAACTAACTGCTTGAATTAGCGCTTAACTCAATGTGGCTATTTTCTTTTATCCAACTCTATCTTAGGCTGCTCTGACATCCTACTTGAAGACTAAATAACTGAACTATTACATGTAACTTTCGGTTACTTTGGTTGGCTTCTTTAAGATATTGTAAAGCCTGTATGATTAGCTGAGGAGTTGTTGGCCACCACTGGGGTAACCCTTAGAAAGGAGTGCCAAAACCAGTGGGCACACCCGTGAAACTGCTCAGATGTTAGTGAACCAAGGGTGAAATCGGTCCACAGAGGAGGGGCTCTCGCAGCCTGCTTCTTCGTGTCCACACTCTCAGTGTTCACCTCAGTTTTGTTCCCACTTTGGCTTTATTCCAGGCTACATTCATTTTATCTTTGATACATGAAGATGTCCTACAAGTGTTGACTTTCTACTTTTCTAAAAATAGATTACAGAGCAGGATAAGAGCAAAAACTTATGGAGAAAATAATACATAGAAGACCATGAAGAGAAAAAATGACTGAAGTCATGTTAACTCTTACATTGTTTCTACTGACACATCCTTGACACTGATGTGCTATAAAAATTTCAGAAATACAGATCATCTTTTTCATGCACAGAATTATGAATCAACATAAAGTTCTAACTTGTCTTTGTGCATTTATCTATATTATTTCTTTTTAAATACTTTTAGTTAATTAGTGCATGCTTAGTTAATTAGTTCACGGAGTTTACAATCTTGGGGATTGGTCACATGCACATGCCACAGCTAGTTCCTTTTCTTTTTTTAATCCCCTTCTCCTTCTGTTCCCCTTCCTCTTTCTCCATTCTTTTATCCCATTTTTCATTCTTGTTGATATTATTAATCTTAGCTCATGTTATGGCATATAGTGTCTACAGTAACTGAGGTTATTACACTCCTGTACTTTGCATATATTTATTCTTCCTATTTCCCCTTCCTTTCATCCTCACCCCTCAAGCTTTTTCCCTTGGGCCACTTTCCTACTGCAAGAGACCCATCTTTCTGTCCTCCTCTATCCATTCCTTATTGTTGCCTTACTCAGTGAGTGACACCATGCAATATTTAACTTGCGTGTCTGGCTTATTTTGCTTAACATTGCATTTTCCAGGTGCATCCATTGTCCCACAAATGTCTCAAGTCTCTCATTGTTCATAGCAAAATAGTATTCCATTATATGTAGATACCAAATTTTGTTTACTCAATCATCTGTTGATGTGGATACAGGCTCTTTCCAGTGCCGGGTCCTTTTCTAGCCATGTTCTGCTGACAAAATCCAAACATGGAAGGAAAGAGGGACCTGTGTTCTGCTGACAAAGTCCAAACATGGAAGGAAAGAAAGACCCATGTTCTGTTGACAAAGTCCAAACATGGAAGGAGGACATTTTCTAAGAAAAGGCCACAGCATAAAAATTGGCTTTGTGGGAATGGGTTAATGTTTCTTGGGAACTACTATGTTAACTTGTGCTCTGATCCAGTTCGAAAAATTTCCCTTCTTTCTTTCCCATGCATAAAATCAGTAAACAAAGTACAGACTCCCTAAGAACAAAAGGATAGTTAAAATGTTTTTCTGCAATTAATGGTGTAGTGGTCTGATACCAACTCAGACTGACGAGGCCAAGGCCAGAGCAGAAGTTTGAGAGCCCTTAATGATAATAATAATAACCAGCTGGCTGGGGCTGCCTGTGAACCTCCATGCAGAGAGGCCAACATGCTACTATGTTTTGTCTTTTAAGAGAGACAAGGTAAAAAACACATCCTTGCCACTGTGAGAACACCACAGGAGGATGGGGGGCTAAATCATAGCTAAATAAGGTCCTGTGTTTTACAGGCTTTTAGCTAGGCTACCACAATGGAACATTTAAAACAATTCGACCCTTTATAGTACATTAGACCTCCCTAAGTCAAGATTGATATTTTAAAGCAATTGTTAAGATTTTTCCCCATAGGTAAATAAACTTGATTCAACTAATTAAAAACCAATCAGTAATCTACTAGTAGCCAAACACACTTCAAGGTCTTTAACTAAGTATAAACTTTCTGCCTATGCTGACAAACTATGTATGCTGATAAATCATGTAACCATAAAAACCATGTAACCATAGAAACACCTGTTGATCTCATTCTTGTTAATCTAAACTTTCAACCCTTGCAAGAAAAAATGTACAAATTATTCTGTTAGAGTTTGCAAGTGGGTAATTGTATTAGTAACAGTAGTAGTAGAGAGAAGCAATAAATGAAGCAGATTCAAGCAGTCTCTGAGCTGTTTGTGTGTCTGTTCTCCACGCGCCGACCTTTGGGGACTCTGTGGACCTAGCCCGGCTGGACCGCGGCATTCCAGGAATTAGCTAAAATGAGTTGTGCAGCTAAAATCATTGGTATGCATGTATCTCTGTAATATGATGTCTTAAGCTTTTAGAGAAGATACTTTGCAAAGAGATCACTGGTTTAGATGGAATTTCTAATTTCAGTTCTTTGAGAAATCTCCATACTCATTTCCATACATTACACTAGTTTTCATTCTCACTGACAGTGAAGCAGGGCTCCTTTTACAACACAGCCTCACCAGCATTTGCTATTGTTTGGTTTCTTAATGATTGCCATTCTTTCTCAGTAAGGTGGAATCTTGTAATTTGTGTTTCTCTAATAACCATAGATGTTGAATATTTTTTCATATATTTGTGGACCATTTCAATTTCTTCCACTGTGAAGTGTCTGTTCATTTCTCTCACACATTTCTTGACTGGATATTTAAATTTAAATGGTTTAGATTTTTGCGAGCTCTTTGTGTATTCTAGATATTAGTCCTCTATCTGAGGAGTAGTTGGCAGAAAAATTTTCCCCATTCTGTAGGTTGTCTCTTCATTCTACTGATTGATTCTTTTACTGCACAGAAGCTTTTTAGGCTGATACAGTTTAAATTGTTAATTCTTGCTGTTGTTTCTTATACAATTAAGATTTTGTTGAGAAAATCCTTTCCTCCACCATGTCTTCAATGTTTTACCTATTTTATCTTCCAGTGAGTTTAATGTTTAATGTTTATGTTTTAATGTTTATATATTTGATCCATTTTGATTTTAATTTAGTATATGGTAAGTGATAAGGGTCCAATTTCAATCTTCTGCCCACAGATAATTTTCCCCACATATGCTTTTGGACCTTTTGTTAAAGATCAAATAGCTGAATGTATCTAGGGAAATTTCTGTGTCCTCAACTTTATTACATCAATCTGTGAATCTGTTTTTGTTCCAGTACTGTGTCATTTTTATCAGTGTTGAATCATAGTATAGCTCGAAGTCAGCTATTGCTATAGCTCCTGCTTTGTTCTTGTTGCCCAAAATTGCTTTTGTTATTCTGGGTCATTTCTGGTTCCATACTAATTCTGGATTATTTTTCTAGATCTCTAAAGTATGCTGTAGTTGTTTTGAGTGAGACTACACTGAATTTGTATAATCGTTTTGCAAGAGTATGGAAAAAGTGAGCCTATTGGTTCTGCCTATCCAGGAACAGGGAACATCTTTCCATTTTCTGATATTCTTTTCATCTCCTTCTTCAGAGTACTGAAGTTTTCTTTGCAGTGGTCTTTCACTTTCTTAGTTAGGTTAATTCCTAGCTATTTCATTTTTCTTGAAGCTACTATGAATGGAATTGTTTTCATAATTTCCTTCTCATCCCATTCATTGTCGATGTAGACAAATACTAATAATTTTTATGTGTCAATCTTGTATCCTGCTATTTTGCAAAAGTTCATTATTAATTTTAAGAGTTTTTTGGTGGAATTTTTTGGGTCTTTATGTAGGATATCATGTCACTTGCAAATAATGATAAATTGAGTTCTGCCTTTCTTGTATGTTTTCCTTTTATTTCTTTCTCTAGCCTAATTGCTCTGAATAATGTGTTAACTACTATGTTGGATAGAAGAGGTAATAGTGAACATCCTTGTCTTTTTCCCAATTTTAGGGGAAATACTTTTAGTTTTTCCCCATTTAGTGTGATGCTGGCTATTGGCTTGTCATTTATGGCTTTTATCATATTCAGGTATGGCCTTCTATACCTGTTTTCTTCAGGTTTTTATCATGAAGGAATGTTGGGTTTTTTTTAAAGAGAACAAAAGCACAGAAAAATCAAAAAGCAGTCAAACATTTGTCAAAAGCCTTTTCTGTATCTCTTGATATGATCATATGGTTTCTGACCTGCTCATTTTTATGTGATATATCACATTCATTGAATTCTGTATGCTGAACTATCCTTGCCTCTCTGGGATGAAACCTACTTGACCTTTTTGATAATGTGATGCATTTTATTTGCTAATGTTTTGTTAGGGACTTTTGTATGTTCACTAAGGAGATTAGCCTGTAGTTTTCTTTTTAGTTGGGTCTTTATCTGATTTTGGGATCAAGATATTACTGACTTCTGTAAATGAGTTTAGGGGCATTCCACTGCTTTCAATTTCTTTGAAGAGTTTGAGGAGTACTGGTGATATAACATCCTCAAAGGTTTTGTAGGATTCATCAGTGAATCTATCAGGTCCCAGGCTTTGTTTAGTTATTAGATTCTTCATCACCGTGGCAACTTTATTGGTTGCTATTGAACTGTTAAGCATTTTTACATCTTCTTGGGTTAGTTTAGTCCCTTGTATGTATCTCAGAATCTATTTCTTCAAAATTTGCTAATTTATTGCAATAAAAGTTTTCTTCTGGAATTCTAGTGTCTATTATGATTTTACCTTTTTCATTTCTAATTGCATTGATGTGAATCTTTTCTCACTTTCTCTTGGTAAGCCTAGTAAGGGTTCTTTGATTCGCTGATCTCTTTTACTGTTTTTTAGTTTCAATTTCACTGATTTTCACTCTCATCTTTATAATTTCCCTCCTTAATTTCAGTTTGGACCTGGTTTGTTGTTGTTTCTCAAGTTCTTGAGATTTCTCATAAGATTGTGTATTTGAGCTTCTTCTGTTTTCCTAATGTGGACACTGATTGTGATGAATTTTTCTCTGAAAACTGCTCTCATAGTGTCCCAAAGGATTTTTTGAGTTGTATGGTCATTGTCATTAACTTCCAGAAATTTTTAAATCTCTTCTTTGATTTAACCTGTGACCTATTGTTTGTTTAGGAGTATATTGTTAGTTTTTCAGGAGTTTCTGTGTTTTCCCAAAGTTTCTTTTGTCATTGATTTTTTTTTTTTTTTACCAGAGACCAAACTCACAACCTTATGCTTGCCAGGCATTCACTTGTGCTGCTGAGCTAAACCCCTGGACCCCTGTCATTGATTTTTATTTTCATTGCACAGTGGTATGATAGTATGCATGGAGCAATTTTTATTCTTTATATTTACTTAAGCAGGCTTTGTGAACCAGTATTTGATCTGTTTTGGAAAAAGCACCATGTGCTGCTGAAAAGAATTTATATTGCATTGTAGAGCAGCAAAATTCTCTGCATATATCTCTTAAGTCTACATGTTCAAGGGAGTGGTTCAACTCTGAAATTCTTTGATTGAATTTTTTTAAAGAGAAAAAAATAAAAATAACAATAAACAGTTTCAAAAGAGGTTAGTAGGAGAGTTACAATAATCAATACATTGCATATTATTGTCGTCATGGTAGTTATTCAGAGTACAAACTACAGGCATGATATCTTGTCCAAACAATATTAGCATAAGCCTTTCTTTTCAATGAACTAAGAGAAACCAGCTGTAAAACTATTTTAACTATCTTGTGTATTTATATATTTTCTCTCTTCCTTCCTTTCTCCTTTCCCCATCACAGTTTGTCTTTTCTGTTGAACAGTTTATTCCCAATTCACAGTATCTATGGTACATTTTGGGCCTTATTTACTTATTTGGCTTCTCACACCAGCAAAGACTTCATGAACAAAACCCAGACTGCAGGGAAAATATTACAAAGAATCAACAAATTAAAAAACTTTTGTACAGCAAAAGGAATCACCAATAGAATGAAAAAACAACTCACAGAGTGGGAAAGAATTATCACCAGTTGTCCCTCAGACAAAGAACTTATATATAGAACAAATAAAGAATTGAAAAATATCAGACCCCCAAATTCAAAGACCCAATCCAAAAATGGACATCTGAGATAAATATACACTTTCAGTTGAAGAAATACAAATGACAAATAAATACATGAAAAAATATTCAACATCTTTGGTCATTCATGGGATGAGGATTTTTGTTTTAGTTGATCTATCTGTTTGTAAAAGCAAGATGTTAAAAGACTCAACTATGATTGCATTAGTGTTTATTTGATGCTTTAACTTCAGCAGTTTTTGTTTTATGGAGACAGGTGCTCCCAGTATTCAGTGCATATATGTTTATAAATGTTATCTCTTCTTGTTGGATTTTTCCATTAACTAGTGTGTAGTGACCCTCTTTATCTCTTCCAATCAGTTTTAGCTTCAAATTTATCATGTCCAATAATAGAATTGCTACTCCTGCTGTTTTCAGGGCCCTGATGCATGAAATGCTGCTTTCCATCCTTTAATTTTCAGTCTATGAATACTTTTTTGGATTAGATGAGTTTCTTGAATGCAACAGATTGTTGAATTCTGTTTCTTGATCCAGTCTGCCAGGATTTGTCTTTTAATTAGAGAACTGAAGGTGTTAGTATTGAGAGATATCACTGAGATGTGTTGGGTATTTACTATCATTGCCTTCTTTATCTGTTAAAGTATCCTTTGTTTTGTTTTCTTGTTGTTGTTTATCCATTGACCTCACTAGTTTCCTCTGTTTTTAGCTGTGTTCAATTCATTGTTTCTATTAAGAATATTCTTAAGCATTCTCTCTAGAGTAGATTTAGCACTCATATATTTTCTGTGCTGATATTTTTTCATGGAAATACCTTATTTCTCCACCTATTTTGAAGGGCAGTTTTGCTGGGTAAGTTAAACTGGGTTGGAAATCATTTTCTTTTAGGGTTTGAAATACTTCACTCCAGGCTCTTCTGGCCTTTATGGTTTGTGTTGAGAAGTCTGCTGTGATTCTAATTGGTTTATCTTTATATGTGATTTTTTTTTTCTCTTGCTGCTTTTAAAATTGTGGTGCTTTTGCAGAATATCTGGTAACTTTGTAAGGATATGCCTTGGTGAATTTCTTTTTTCATCATAATTGTTTGATGTTCTATAATCATCACTTACTTGTTTTTTAAAGACTTTTTTATATTTTGGAAATTTTCTTCCATGATTTCTGCAAGCATGTTAGTGAATCCATGTGTGGTATCTTCTAGTTTTTCTCTAACTCCAACTATCCTTAGATTGTTCTTCTTGTTGTCATTCAGTAGCTGCTGGATAGTCCTCTCTTGTTCTCTTATTCTCTTTTTGACTTCTTTGAGCTCTTAATTCCAATTCCACTCTTTTTTCTTCAGTATCAGACACACTGTCATCACATTTCTTCAATGTATACATTCTATATAGTTTTTTTTTTATTTTAGGTATTCTATCTAACATTTTTCGAGGATCCCAAATTTTTGTGGAATCTGTTGTTCAAATTTTGAATTGTTTTGGTTAGTTCATCCAGTTTTTTACCTATTTCCCTGAAATTCACCATGGCCATACTAAGTGAAACTTTCATTTGGTTTCTTCTTTGAAAATGTCTATTTTCTTCATTACTCCTATGAGCTCTTCATAGGCTTCTGCCACCTGGTGTTTGTTTGTTCTCCCCTTGGGCTCCTTGCAGAGTTGGTGGGGGCATCGCAGATCTTCTGTTTCATTGCTTTCCCACATTCCTATGTGTATCTATACATATATACATACATATATACTTAAAATTATATATAGCCCCCTCTGTTTTCCCCTTTTTTGAGGGTTGAGGATTAGAGAAATGAGGAGAGTTTGTGGCTTTGTATGTCCAGTGATAGTATTTACTGCTTCTACTGTTTACTTTAAATGATTTTCATTCTGTACCAATGTTTTGTCAAAAAATTATTTCTGGTTATAACAGCATCCATAGATCCAATCTCACAACACTTGTATAAGATCGTTCCACTTCCCTCCCTTTGTCTATTCTCTATGCACATTCTAAGTTTATTATTTGTGACTGTCCTGGAATGAGGTAGGTTAGGTTGGGTGTGGAGAATGGGAGGTGGTTAGATGAGGAGGATTAGATACTAAGGGGGAGGTTTGAAGGAGGAAATACTGGTAGATGAGAAGAAAAGATTAATGTGGGGCCTGATTTTTATTGAAGTACTTTTATTGGAGTTGAAGGGTTAGTATTGAAAATTTTCAGAGAATATTTTGTGGAGACAACAATGAGGTATGGAAAAAGGAGGGTTTACTTTGTGACTGAGGAAAGCTATGTGGTTGTCAGAACTTTCTGGTGGGGTGGACAACAGTCTAGTTAAAGTATGGGAGAGCCAAAGGTTTAGGGAGAGGAAAACCAAGTAGTAATTCTGAAGAAGATAGGAATGACTATGTGGGAGCAAAGTGTGCAAAATTTAAAAATTTGGGAGGAAGAGTTTATGTTTGGGAAAAGAATAAAGAAATATGTTAATAATAACATCTCAGCAGGGTTTTTGTTTGTTTGTTTTTCTTTTCTTTTTTTTTTTTGTTTTGTTTTGTTTGTTTGTTTGTTTTTGTACCAGGGGTCAAACTCACAACCTCGCACCTGCCAGGCAGGTGCTTAAGCCACTGAGCTAAATTCCCGGCCCTATCTTTTGAGACAGGGTCTCACTATGCAGTTCAGGCTGGCCTTCAACTCACTTTGTAGCCCAGGCTGGTCTCGAACATGCAACAATCCTCCTGCCTCAGCCTCCCAAGTGCTGGGATTAGAGGCATGAGCCGCCACTCCTGGCTTGTCTCAGCAGTTTGAGGTGACAAACCTAGTTAGGGAGTTGAGACAAGAGAGAGGCACTTATTAAATCAGAGCCTATAACACTTATTAAATCAGAGCCTATGAAAGAACAAATACACAAAATTAACAACTTATTAAGCACAGGAAACAATAAAAGAACGTAATAAAACTTGACATAACAAAACAAATCAAGAAACATAAAAAAAGTTAAACCAATAAGATTTCTGGCAGAAACACTGATTAAATATTCCAGTGAATCACTGCATATGTGATTCCCAAGTAACTTCTTTGCCAGAGAGCCCGAGTGCTCACACTCAAATAATTCCTCTCATTGCTCACTATAATACTGAAGACAACTCGGACTCAGTACTTTCTTTCTGCCAGGTTGTAGGCCTGCTTGCAGAGTCTGATCCAGTCTGAGTGCTTGGGTTAGGAGCGCTTGCTGTCCCTCTCCCTGGGTTCTTGTGATGGTAGAATCAGCAGAGAGGTTCACTGGTACAAAATTGTCCACTGAGTCAGGATTTTTCCTATGCAATCAAATCAACTGCAGCAGTAAGAGGCTAACTTATTACAGTGGTATTTATCAGGGTAGTTGAGAAATAACACAGCATGAAGACCCTGCTTTGGGTCTCCCTTTAGCCTAGAGAAGAAATCCATGGCTATAAGGTAAGCATCTTAACAACCCAAGTCTTGACCCACAGTTAATGTGATCTAAATGCAATGGCTGTGTCTCCTCTAATGGTGAAAAACAACATTCAACATTAATTTTAGAGCGTCAGTTATCTAAAGCCCAAAGGGCTGGAGGTTGGGTAATGCTAGAGGGGAAAGAGAAGAGAAAAAAGAAAGAAGCGTTTTTCTAAGTCCTCCTCCGCTCTGTGGTATGGAAAGGAGGAAATAGGAGGTGGGCAAAGGATCCCAGGGATGGTAAGGGTGTGTTACGTATTTAGAAGAAGGTAACAGGGAAAACTGGGGCATGAGATTTGTACTGAGAAATGGGGGTGTGAACATATTCTATGACTGATACAAATATTAGAGAAAAAGTTAAAGAGAGGTAAATGACAAAGGGGAGAGAAACAAAAAGAAAAACTGGGAATAAAGAAGACAAAGGAGAAAAAAATCAGGCAAAGAGATATGGATAAAAGTAGGAGGAATATAAAGGACAAGGGAGAATTTCTGTACCCTGCATAAACTGTATTTTGGGAGAAAAAAGGCAAGAATCACACATACATAGACATGCTTGTAACGGAAAAAAGGGGGTGTGTGTAAAATAATGGAATAAAAAGTGAGAGAAAATGTGCAGAAGGAGGATAACAGCAAAGAATTTTTTTAATCTAAAAAATAAATAAAAATTAAAATGAGAAAATAATACAATCAAAGAACAATAAAAGAAAGTTTTCTATTGCTTTGGATGCTCGGCTCTTTTTCTCTGCCGAAGGTTAAGAGCAGAGCTCAAGCCAGCACACATCTCTGCTCACACTGGAAGTGGAGGTGCGGTCTGCCCGGCAGGGCGCCGGATGTGGAGCTCCGTGTGCAGTGGGAACAGGGCACCCGTGTGAGCTCCAGCCCTGTGTAGCCCGCGGGAGCCCGTTCTGCATTCACCCGCCCCGGCCTCGCAGCGGGACTCCCTTAGTCTGTTCTCCTGCTCCGGGCAGCCTCCAGTCTCTGTCCTTCATCCAGCCTGGGAACCTGCGGTGTGGAGGGGCTAGGGGTTGCTCTGGGACCCAGAGTCAGACTCTCAGCCCTTCCTGCTGGCGTCCCTGCAGCTGCCGTTCCACAACTGTGGCTGTGGGTGCTTCTACTGAGGTCACTCACCGACTGACCGCTCTGGAAGCGGGGTCCCTCGTTCTCCTCACTGGTGCCAGCTGCATGTGATTCTTCGGCTCCCAGTGCAGTTCACCGCTTCTTCTTTGAAGTGTGGCCTAGTTCTTCCGTGCCACTTAACCCTACTTCCTTCTCCTCTGTCAGCAACCTCGTGGTTCCCAGGTATCCGCCCTTCCCTGGGTTCCTCTCCCAGCCGCTGCTCTCCAGACTCTAGAAACCCTGTCCTGAGAAGCAGAGCTGTGGCACTCGCTGTTGCACTGTGTGAGGACTCTCCGTACCTTTCTTAAATGTCACGAAGAAATCACAACGAAAAGGGCCAAAAGATGGAAAAGAATAGAAAAAAAATTCAGGAAACCTGAAACCGCATGGGTTGAAGTCAATCGATTTATATTATTCGTCCACTTGTGCATAAACTCATACAGAGCCACATGTTAGGGGCATTTTCAAGGCTTGACCTCTAGGAGTGCTCTGGTCTAGCAACATCCCCTATCTCGGTCTCCTGATATAATTGTAAACTTTTCTACATCATATAAGCCTTATTTTCATCCCATCTTCTGCTGATTTTAATTTTCATGCAAATTTGTCCCTTGCTTACAGAAATTTCGATCCACCTGAGAAGACTCAAAAATGCTTTTATTCTTTTGAAATTACACACATGCTCCAGTGCCATTTTGCTGATAGCAGCTGCTATAGGATTCACTGATTTGTATATCACATGCAGTATATTAGCTATGCAGCTGTTACAATCAAGGGGCCAGTAAATATTTATATTATCCACTCACTCTGCACACACACACACATCCTCCAATTTCAGAACCAGTTGAAAAATAAAAGGCCATATAGATGAAGATGAAAATGTGACCTTCATCACTAATCAAAAATGTTGGAGGGTGTGACATTTATGATCAACCTCACTTGGCTTCCTAATCCCTGCCTTGAACACCATACAGACAAGTCAACAATCACTGGCGAAGCTGGCACAGGTCACACTGCAGATGCACCTTTTCGTGGCCCTGAAGACCAGAGAAAGCACAGCCATGGAGGAGCAACCACATTTGCACAGCTGCTTTTTCAGAATCCCATGCAGATAAATCTTTTCTCCTCCCTTGGGGGCAAGTTAATACAGGATAAAGAAAAGGATCGCAGTCCCATCTCTGGGGGTTGGGAGCCTTTTTCCTCTCTGAAAAGTGCAGGGCATCTTCCCATTTAAATTCCAGAGATGGCTGATTTTTTTCCCTGGATGTTAATCTACTGTCCTGTGAGGATCATGTTTATTTATTATGTGCCAAACCCAACACTCAACACATAATTCAAGATAACCCCCTCATAAATTCTAACGCTAGGATTTATATGTCCCAGATGGGTAGGAGTTTTGATCTTCAGAACTGAACAGATTTTTATAATTCACAAAATGCCCTGCAATGTACACAGCACTGTTTCTCCTATTTCCTACAGAGCCCCTTACGTCTCAGAGATTACAGAGCAAAGAGACCAAAATAAATGCTAAGCTTTTAGAATTTGTTCTAAGGATGGTAATAAATGTTTCTGGATATATGTGAGTTATTTCATTAAATGTTCTCTCTGACTCTAAATATCATATAAAAACTCAGGAAATATCTGTTTTTAAGACAACTTGAAAGTACCAAGATGTATGCCAGTACCACATGCAGTCGCACTAGCTTACAAGAAGTAGATTTCTTCTTTCTTTGTCTTAGGTGAGTAGCCAATCAATGTTGTAAAAGAGGAATGCATGACTGGAGTTTTTGATACGTTGGAGACACACAGTTACAACTTTCAAAGAGTGTTTTTAGTAGGAAAGGTAAATAAAATTAGTTGCTGAAGCAGACATTGCCTACATTTCAGTGGTTAATGTAACACAATAAATATCTCTGTATAGCCCAAGGCATCATCCAGTAGGGATTAGCCCAGGGATTTGCCTCTTGATTAGGTTCCCATGTTGTGCTTTCGCCTTCTACATCTTTTGAATTCTCCTCAGTCAGTAAGTATGAGAAAACAGTAAGGATGGATCCTAAGATGTTTGGTGTGGTTTACAAAGACCAGGCACTGAAATGACACATGTTTCAGCTAATGAATATGTGAATTATCCTGCTTTTGATCATTACGTGTTGTACCCATTCATTAATATATGACACTGTACTCCACAGGTGTATAGAGTTACTACATTTATTTTTAAAATGTACAAAAAATGCAAAAAGAAAGATTAAAAGAACAATAAAAAAAGCAAGCCTAGAAATGGTACACTCCCCACTTCTGCTCCAACCCTTTTGGTCAGAGCTCAGTCACATACCACAGCTACCTGAAGGGGGTCTGTGAGAACAGAGGTCAGTACCCAGGTGTCTCGGTGATTGCAAATGGACTTTTGCCACAAGTATGAACACAACCAAAAGAAACCAGTCACCAAAGGTCACATTTTGTGTAACTCAGTTCATATGAAACATTGAGGATGAGTTAGTCCATATAGACAGAAGTAGCTTAATGCTGGTTTAGGGCTGGGAGGAGTTACATGGGTATAAACAGGTGACAACTGGCCTGCATAGGATTTGTTTCTGAGGGGCTGGAAATAAAATGAAATAAGCGGTGGTGATGGTTGTACATCACATTTTGTGAATATATTAAACCCCACTGGATTGTGCACTATAAATGAGTATGCTGCACAGCATTTGAAGTATTTCTCAATGAATTTTTGCATAAATAAAACAGGACAGGTGAGTAAATTAAAGCTTTGTATGTCTTCAGAAATTCTCTGTAAATTATAACTATTATAAAATAGAAGTTTCTTTTAAAATTTTTTTTCAGTTACTTGAGATAGGGTCTCACTATGTTACCTAGGCTGGTCTCAAACTCATGAACTCTAGGGATCCTCTAGCTTCAGCTTCCCATGTAGCTGGGATTATAGATGAATGCCAGCCAGCATGCACACAAAAAGACATTTTTTAAAAATGGCCAAGACCAATTTCAAAGATATGAAACTTTCTCTTGCAATTTTTTCCCTCCAATGTTTTCTCAAGTAAAAATTAATACAAAGGCCTTGTCTTTCAAGATGAGAAAATTCAAACTGTACAGAGTTCTGAATGCATTTGAACTTGGCTTCTTGCTCTGTAAAATGGGAACAACACATTGACTTCAATGATTGATTGCGTTGATTAAGTAAGGCATGAAATTTGAAAGCCTTTAGTAATCTAGGCATCTAATTGGCTCTTTGTCAAATCATATTGATTGATCAAACTCTTCCAAGGGAAATGAAATAGTAAAGTTATAAATGACTTAAAAACTGGTTAAAGACTTGAACAAACACTTTACAAGAGAAGATATTCAAACAGTCAACCAGTATATGAAAAAGTGCTTAACATCATTAGTCACAATACAAAGGAAAACCAAAATGAGACACTTCTGCACTCTCATGACAAGGGAGAAAAATTAAAATTGGTTCTACTAAGAGTTAGCAAGAATGTCAAGCACCATTATACATTTCTGGTGGGAGTTTGAAAGTCTATAATCATGTTGAAAGTAATTTAGCACACTAATAACTTTGAACGTTCAACTTCCCATATGACCTAGCACCAGTACTTCCAGACCTATACTAACAGAAATAAATATACATGCTCACAAAAAAGCTTTGTACTTTAAAAAGCACTTTATTCATGATGAGTAAAAATTAGAAATGGTCCAATTATTCATCAATAGGAAAATGAATAAACACAAATTTTGACATCTCCACATGAAATGAAATAGTACCAAATAATTAAAAAAAATGCATGACAAAAATCTTAGAAAATATGCATATGGGCTAAAACACAGACTAAACACATATGAATAACTCCACTTAACAGAACAGGGCTTGTCTGGAGTTGGGGAAGAAGGGTTGGGATAATAATTCCATAAAAGAAGCATAAGCTAATTTTCCAGATAATAGATTGTCTTATATTTTAATCAGGGTATATATTTGTCAAAAATTCGTTCACCAGACATGTAAGAATTATTCATTTCTCTTAATATAATCAAGTACAGTTAGCATGGAAATAGGGATAATGCAAGAAACAAAAACTATTCCATCCTTTTCGCTTTGGAAATGCGAGGTGGGGGTGCGTGTAGGCTACTTACCGGCACTTGCATCCGCCCTCTGTCTTCCAGTCACCAGGCCCCTCCACTAAGACAACTCTGCAAACATGCATGCCCAGCATCCACTCCATTGGTAGTATAGTCCATTTTAGAGTAAAAACACAAGGTTAAGTGTGTAGCTTCTAATTTAGACATGTGTTGGATCACATTTTTCTTGAGTTGAATAAGCCTTCTGAAAACTGGAAATAAAGCATATTGAACTCTTTGCAGAAAAAAATCCAAGATAGACTAAAATAGGAATGAAAGTGACAAGAGAAAGACAGAAGACGCATATGTTTGTTTGTTTTTTTTAAGTTCTAAAGCAAGCAAACCCCAGGGAAGAGGAAATGAAAGTCCAGGAGTGGAACAACAGTCAAGGAAAGGAAAACAGCAAACCCAGGACCCTGCACACAGCACCAAGCATGAGAAGCCGAGTGAAGCTGAGTATTAACTTACAGCTAGCCACCACTCAAAATGGGGATTTAATGACTCCTAAGGTTTTTGTTTCATACATAAAAAGAAACTTAATCAAAGTTGGATGCAGAATCATATTTAATTACTAGAGCAGATTCTTTTAGATTTTAGGGGCTTTGGCATGACTGAAATAATTAGCAACCTGTTAATATTCTTGGATTTTTTTCCTAGTAGTGGATGGGACTTCAGTTAGCCATTTTCATGATATGCATGCTCAGGAGTTACTTTTTAGACATATTCATAGATTCTAAAGTGAAAGCAAATAAAATATGCATGCATAATAAATTTGCACGAATAAAATGCATACACTTACCACTGTTACTTATGAATTGCACCCATTGCAGTAACTGACTTACTAATGTTCACCACTGTGACTGTGAGTTTATCTTTCCTTAATATTTCAACTTTCTGCATGTTTTAAATCTACATTGTTAGGACCATAGAGATTCACTGTAATAACATCTTCCTTTGTAGACTGTCAATCTCACCAAAGTGAAATAGTTTTTTCTTATTTAATACTTCTCTCTGAGATACCATTTTTATCAGTTATCAATATTGTTGTATTTGGTTTTCTTTTGACTAAAATTTGCCTGTTCTTTTTATCTTTAGTGTTCTTCAGTTTGTTTTGTTTTGGGTGCAGTGAAAACGTGACTGAATTTAGTGATGAAGGTAATGGGTTTTTGTGCTTTGGGGGCACAGGGTTCTGGTTCCTTCAATTTAACAATGATAGCTCTCTCTACCTGTGAAAACACTGTCCTTCTCACCTCTGGGACCTTGTCAGGACCTGTGGCCACCACCAACATCTGTCAGCATGGAAGGTTAGATAATCAGTGAGACATTTGCCTTCACATGAAGTTTGTGCTGCATCATCAAAGCGTTAGTTTGAAATTCAAGGGGAAATGAAGTGGAAAGTCACACTCTAGGTCCTCACCAGCTCCACTCTGATGGTCCTAAGAAGCAGTCAGGTGAGTACTAAGTCAGTACTAGCCCGGCGAAAACACAGGTAGAGCTACATAACGCTCTCGCAGGACTGCTGCAACCCATGCTGGGATCAAGATAGAAGCATTAGATTTGTCATCTGCCATCCAAATAACCAGAAAGCAGGGCTCTTCCTATCTCCTTGAGCCTATCTTCTATAACAAAATACCTGAGGCTGGGTAACCTTAATTCATGCTTCTGAAGGCTGAGGGACTCAAAAGCATGATGCTAGGATCTGGGGAGAACCTCCTAGCTGGCGCATAACATGGCAGGGCATCCCACAGCAAGGCAGACAAGCACGCTAGTTCATTCAGGTCTCTCCTTAGGCGTTAATGCTATCATGGAGGCTTCATCCTTTTTCCCCACAGCCCTTCCAACATTTGTTACTGGTTGATTTCTTGATGATAGCCATTCTTTCTGGGCTGAGATGGAATCTCAGTGTTGTTTTAATTTGCATTTCTCAAATGACGAATGATGTTGGTTTAATTCCAACCACCTCCCCACACACACGAAGACCTCATCTCCAAACACTGTAAAAGGTATGTGATGACTATGTTTCCAACATGTGATTTTTTGGGGGACACATTCAAGTCATAGCACTACCTTGCAAAGAGAAGACAGGGGAAGGCTTACAATTATTGTGTGGGTCTGGAGAGCTGTGCTCGGTGTTCATCCAGGTGTTATTGGGAGGTACGAATGTGAGGAGGTGGTCTTAGTGGGGCTCAGTCACTGGGGTCCCCCCAACGACAGGAGCTCCCAGATACCAGTCTCTTGAGTTTCCTGTGTTTTGCTTCCCAGCCATGAAGTGTTCCATCATAAGTGAAACCTCCAAAACTGTCAGGCAAGACATACATTTTCTCTTTAAAAATTGAATGTTTCCAGTAGTTTGTTACAGTAACAGAAAACTGACTACCAGTTATTCTCTTTCTTCTTGAATCCAAAGCATAACTCAGCAGAGGTCTCTTCTTGAAAACAGGGTGACCTTTGATAACATTTACCCCACACTGCTTTAAAATGAGGCAAACTAGGGAAAGATAGAGGAAGTGCATAGAACTAAACTTGGACTTTCTAAAGGACATTAAAATAAACATAAATATCTTTTCTCTCATGGGAAGTGCTAATGTCAGGCAATGATTGTGGATGCTTAAAATCTTTACTTATTAAAACCAAAAGGTGGGTCTATGGTCTATTCTTCCTCTCCCTACCACTCCTCAAAACTTCCCACTTTTTAAAAACTTTGCCAGTCTTTAAAACTCAAAAATCTGAAACATTTGGAGGAAGGGAAAAAACACCGTAATGCCTTTGCTATAAACCAGCTGTACGATCACAAGCAAATCGCTCCTATTGTTTGCTCTTTAATGCACCAAGGAATTGAGGGTGTTGGGGCCACGTACCTACAAAGGCAGGCTTGGTGACTTGACAGCACGAGCCAAACCAATTCTCGGGATCTCCTGTGTGTCTCATATGTAACAAATGGCAATAAAGGAAAGATGTTTCTACCAGTGAAAAATTAACTAGATAACAGTCATATATTCCTAGCATTCTGTAAGTTTTGGAAGATTTTTTGCAATATGTACGTGTTGAGTTTCCTATCTATTCATTTTTCTTTCTTTTTAACAGTGACTATGACAAGCCTCCACTCCACTTTATTTTGCTTTCCTTAATCCCCCATTATGTCTTAAATGCAGAAAGCAAAGCCACTGGCATCAAAGAAGCCAGAGTTTCAAGGCACAGACCTGCACTAAGCTTCCTGGCTGTTTGCTCTCTCGCCCCAAGTTCTACTAGGTAGAGAGCTTGTGATTAATGTGCCCCGCGCAGAGGTTTTTTAGTATGTGAGCCAGCTCCCCTCCGCTCCAGTCATAAATCTGATAAGGTCAAGGATATAAGGCAGCCAACCACCCTGTCTTTGAAAGAGCTAAGAGCATCAAGGCAACCTCTCTGGGAATATTATAGACTCAATCCTGGTCTTAGTTTTTTGTGCCGTCAAGCAGCTAGAGATTCATAATCCAAAATTGGTTTCTAAAAATGTACTCAGTATGTACCTCAGACCTGCGATTCCTCAGATTCCAGAGCTATGATGTTGAATATCCTCTGAATCTCCACAACTGCAAAATCTTATAAAACACAACCCAGGAAACAAGATGCAAAGGGTTCAATCCTACCTCCGCCACAGACCAGCCAATCTACTGGCGATTACTGAGCCCTTCTCAGGGTCAGATTCCTCATCAACAAGGTGGAACACTGCAGTGCACTGCCCTCAGGATTCAGCAAGACCACGCAAAGGCCGCATGCTAAGCATGGGGAAAGGGCTCAAACAATACATTGTTATGATCGTGATCCAAGGATGTGTCTGTTATAGCAGTTTTCTAATTTTTTGGTCTAAGAATTGCTCATACTTTATAAAATTATTATCCTTTTGCTCATGATATCTATTTATTTGTAATATTTGTTATAAAAACAAAAAAGTCTAAACCACAAGAATATAAAGCACACATCCCAATAGCAACAACTTCCCCCATCATCCAGCCACTGGAAACTTTACAGTGCCCTCAGAGGACACAAGCGGGAAAGAAAAGCAATACCTCAGTGGACAGCTTTGAGCTCGCAGCCCTCAGATCACACACAAGAGCACCAGCCACTCTGAGCCCCGCCAGCAGGCAGGGATGTGCTTCCCACACCTCGCCCGGTGCTGTGCCCAGACGTGAGTTTCATCAGGCCAAGGACCCAGGCTTTGTTGAGTGAGTATTCACACTGTGGGGTCGAGAGTTCTCCTGGGTACCACTGTCTGGGTCCTCTCAACGCCTAACAAAGGTCGGGAATCTCTAATAACAATAAAGAATCTTTGCTATATACAAGACAGCAACATATCATCCACTACACCAAAAGCTTAAGAAGCCAGTTACCCCACTTGATCCTTAACGGTCATCCCAAAATGTACCTTAAAATGCACTTCAGATTTATAAAGGAGGAAACAGAAAACATACCTAAAATTGTGCTGATAGTTGGTGAGCCCAGACTTCCTGCTTCACGACATGTCTGTAATTCACGCGTTCCTCACTGTCAGCTTTCACAGTCGTTACATCTCACTGTGCAGGACAGCTGCGATGGCCGTGACTGAATCACAAGCTCTCGGCATCCTTCTTTTTTCTCATTTTTGATAACCTTACAGGAATGATACATGAATGACACAGGATAGTATTATTCATCTTGGGTAACTAATATATAACATATACCAATAAATAATGTATCTCAATCATTTTTGATACCTTCCCCTTCATCCTTTCCTTCCCCTGCCTCCTGATTCCTTTCTTCATTTCCAAGAGTCTATCTTCTAGTTTTCTATCTTCTTTATTTTATTTTATTCATTAATTTTTATTGTAGATTTCTCATGTAAGAGAAAATATAATATTTAACTTTATGAGTCTGGATGACTTCACTTAAAATGATGATCTCCAGTTGTATTCTTTTTCCAAACACAACATGATTCCATTCTTCATGGCTGAATAATATTCCAGTGTATGCATGCACTACATTTTCTTTATTCATGCCTCTGTTTACAGGCATCCAGACTGTTTTTAAAACTGAGTTATAATGAATTGTGCTGCTATAAAGCAAGCATCACTATAGTATGCTGTCTTTTATTCTTTCAGGAATATAGCCAAGAACTGTGTAGCTGAATCAAATAATATTTTATTTTTAGTGTTTTTTTTTTAGGAATTTCCACATTGATTTCCACAGTCGTTGTACTAGTTTACATTCTCACCAGTATTGTAGGAGGGTTTCTTTCTCCCCACATCCTCTCCAGCATTCACTGTTCTCTGCATTCTCGATGGTCATTCATACTGGGATGAGATAGAATCTCAGTGTAGTTTGATTTGCATTTCCCAAATGACTAACCCTCATTCATATATTTATCAGTTATTTGTACTTCCTTTGAGAAGCGTCTGCTCAGTTCATTTTGCCCATCTTTTGCTTGGCATACTTGGTTTTTTGAGAATTAACTTTCTGAGTCCTTTGTATGTTCTAGATATTAATCCTCTAGCAAAGGAGTAGCCATTTCACTATGAACAATCACAGCTGCCTTTTGGGTACAAATTGATGGGCTGGATTTAAAATTCATATTGGAATGCAACAGATTTACAATAACAAAAAAAATCATGAAAAAGAAAGACAAAAGTTGGAGAAACCACACTTCCCAGTTTTAAAACTTCCTACTAAATTACAGTAATCAGGACAGTGTGGTACCTGTATAAAGACAGATATATGGATCAATGGAATGGAATTAAGAGTTGAGAATAAACCTCGATCTTCAACAAGGATGCTAGGATAATTTATAGGGGAAAATGTTCTCAACAAACGTTGGGACAACTGGACACCTACCACAAAAGACAGAAAATGGAGTCATGTGTGCTGGTGCATACTAGTGACCCCAATTACTCAGAAGGCTGAGGCAGGAGGATCAAAAGTTTAAGGCCAGCCTGAGAAAGTTAGCTAGACCTTTCTCAAAATAGGTAAATATTATCAAAAGAAACAAAGACAAAGAAAGAGCATGTTTACTTCGTAACATACATAAAAACTAATTCAAAATGGATCCAAGATCCAAATATAAGGGTTAAAACTATAAAACCCTTAGAAGAAAATCAGACTAAATATTCATGAACTTTGGTTTCTTAGATTGGCCTCCAAAAACACAAGTGACAAAAGAAAAAATTAGATAATTTGGACTTCATCAAAATTATCCTTTGTGCTTCAAAAGACACATTAAGGAAGTGAAGATACTGATAAGGAATAATACTTGCGAATCATGTAAGGGACTTATATCAGAATATGTAATGAATTCTTAATAACACCAGAAAGACAAATCATCCAATTTTAAATTAAGCAAAGAATTCGAATAAAAATTTCTCCAAGAAGATATACAGACGGTCAACAAGCACACAAAATACGCTGAGTATCAGTCAGACAAATGCAAATCGAAGCACAGAGACATCGCTGCGCACTCATTAGATGGCTAAAAGTTTTTAAAAGTAACAAGTATTACTGAGGATGTAGAGAAATTAAAACACACATTGCTCTTAAGAATAGTGCAGCTACTTTAGGAAACAATGGGACAGTTCTTTAAAAGTTGAAATACAGTTATCCTATGACCAAACAATTCCATTCCTAGATGTGTGCATAATCAAAAGATCTAAAAACAGAATGCCCACACAAAAATGTTCACAGGAACGTTCCTATCAATGGCATTTAGAATAGCCAAAAAGGCTTCCAATGTCCATCATCTGATCAATGGATAAGTGAAACGCAGCACATCCACATAATGTGTAGGCAAATGGGTGCACCTTGAGACCATACTCATAAGTGAAATGAATCGGACTCACAAGCGTGAACATCATATTGTCTCCCTGGAGTGAGACTCTGAAAGAGTAAATAAGGTCCAAAATGCACAATAGATATTGTGAAATGGAAAAAAATTGTTCAAAAGGAAAGAGGATCTAGCGTGGGGAAGGGGGAAAGGAAGGAAGGGAAAAGAAAAAAAATACAAATACTACTAGTTTCTCTTAGTTTATTGAAAAGAAAGGTTTGTGCTAATATTGTTTGGAGAAATTTTTATCCCCATACCTTATACTCTGAGTAACTACTTTGAAGATAACTGTATGCAATGTATTAGCTATTGTTATTCTCCTATTATTTTGTTTTGAAATTTTGTTTTGTTTTTCTTCTGTAAAATAAAAAAAAAAGAAACACGGTTCAGAAGTAAAAAATGAGAATGTGTTTATTCATCCTGTACAATACAAATATTGGAAGCCTTAAGAAAAATAATCTCTAATACTCTGGAGGCCACGTAGTATATGATTCCATTTATATGAACTATGCATAATAAGTTAACGCCACAGGAATCAAAGAAGTTAGTGTCTACAGGTTATTAGTGCCTAAGAGGAGAGGAGAATGGAAGGGATCTGGGCTTTCTCCTGAGGTGGTGAAATATTTTGGAATTAGGCAGTGGTCACCCAACTTTGTAAATACACCAAAAAGAAAAAAAAAGAAAACAAAAAACAAAACCACTAAATGGTACACTTTAAAGGGGTGAATCATTTGTTATATGAGATATATCTAACAGAGTTGTTCTTTAAAAAAAAAAAAAAAAAAGCAAAAGGCTATCCTGGAATTAGGTCTTACATTATGGCGTTCCTTTTGCTTTTCTTGACCTTCCGTTCAACTCCAGGCAATGAATCGAGATGCCAAATAAATTATTAATTTTATTTAGTTAAGTAATCTGCATTGCTAAATGTTAAAGGAAACACAGTCTAAACCCAGGCAAACCATATCATAAATTAAAGCTAAAAAGTACATGTAAATCATGATTCAAGATGTTAGTTTGTGACTGTAGGAGTTGTCCAAAGGAAATGTGTCCAGGAGTAGAGAAAAATGAGCTGCCTTCTCCTGACAGGGTGATCATTTTAAGCAAAGAATACAAGCTGGATCCAATTTTTTGCCTTCTTGGGTTTATTTCTAGGCCCTAATTCCCACCTGAATTCACCAGCATTGTGTAAACTGCAGGAGAAGTTGCTGGGGACAGCTGATGCCCAAGAGCCAGTCCCAATCCCTGCCTTCTGCAGAGGAAAGCCGTCAGCTGGTCTCCCTCTCGAGGGTCTGGACCTGGAAGGAGCCATGGACCTGCCTGATTGTCCCCGGATACCAGCTGTCCTTCCATGGGCCCCTGCTGAGGACAGAGTTTCAGAAAGTGTGTAGCTGTCCCTGGGAAGTTGTTATAGGCATGAAATGTGGAAGAGCAGAGCAAGCTCACTTAGGAAGGCAGCATGAAGCAGAGCGAGACAAAAGAAGACATTTGGAAGAATTAAGGCGGGAATAGACTCAGCTGCCAGGTAGAGTCCAATATCTCGAACTGACAGGTCATAAATATGCTGTTACTCTCTTAACCCTGAAAAATACTTCAGATTCCTTCTACTGGTTACTTTTGAGCTACTCCTTTTTCAAGCAACCCCTGGAGGTAAAGTCTCTATGTTTATGAAAGAGCACAGTGAAAGAAAAGAAAGGGAGGGGTGCTTTTATTCTTGAGTTTCACCATTTCTTGAAATACCAAAGCACCCATACTAGCTTTAAAAACTACTAACAAAAGACAAGTCAAGAAACAAAATAAGTCATAAATGATGTGAAATCCCCAGTCCAGCATCGAAACAATCCCAGAATTCCTCAGGTGGATGTACCCTGTCCCATTCCAGGAATACTGATGTTTTGACAATATTTGATTCCCTTAAAATGCAAACATATTTTATTATCCATGGAAAGGACACTCATTAAATTACAGCCAAAGAAAGGAAATTTTTAAAAAAGGTTCATGAGATTCAATGAAAATTTTAAAAATTTAAAAATTTAAAATTCTAATGAAACACCATTTTGCTGAGTTATATGTAAATAACCAGAAACATATTGTTCAGATTAAACCACCCTTGAACTACACTTAGAATCTGAAGTTAATAGACAAAGCATTTAGCAAAAAACTAAACTAAAAGCAGCAAATATGTTTGAGATTTTGCCAGGCCTCAAAACAGCCTTTAAAAAGAAGAAAAAAATGAGCTTATGAATTTATTTTTCCTAAAATATCTAGATGCCTTCAGGATAACAATTTACCCTGCCAAAGATGACTAAAACAAGAGAAATTGGAAGCAAACATCCTTCCCGTATTGGAATCTGGATTCATTTACTCTGAACTTTTCACTAACCTCATTTAAATGTTTGCTTATAAATTTAATGTTCTTTTTAAAGGAGGAATTTTTCTTATTAGATAAAACTATCATAAATCAATAGAAAAAGATGATGCAAGTTTCTCTTCTGGGGAACAGAAAAGAAAATTGTGTGAAAAAAGTTGACTAAAGAAGATACAAAAACTCTTTGTCCATATTAACCTGACAGTACTCCTTGCAAATTCCCTTCACCTCAGTCCTAACAAGTTCACAGCTGGACACAAACATGATCCAGTCGGTTCTGCCACAGTGCATATTTCTATAACATCTCACATATGACTAATCAATATGGAATAATTGGAAGTATAACCCAGTAGTTACATGGAATAATACGCGATTTGGCCCTGTGTATTAAAGTCACATAATTGAATGCCAAGCTTGCGAGCTGTCTGAGCGCTGTGCCAGCAAAGGAACACAGTGCTCCCCCAGATCCCACACTCCCCAACCTTCCACTCTGCCCAATTTGGCCATGTGCTGTGTCTTGCAAAAGCACGAGCTCAATTCTCCCCAAACTTTGGACATTATGCCCAACTCCAGAACTTAGCAGTCTCTCCTGCCCTATGTCCCCTTTCCCCAGGCTACTTGCAGTGTCATTTTAGAAGTCAAGTCCTATATTTTAGCAGTATTTGTTTTGTGGAAACTTAATGTGTCTTTTAAAATGTGTTAGTAATTTCATTATAGTTATTTATTTCTCCTGTCTTGATAACAAAAGTGGAAAAGTAAAAATAAGCCCTGTTATTTTCAGTGTTCAGCTTTGCAGAACTCAAGGTTTTTGGAATGCATGCACCATGCACAATAGCAGTTACACCTGTGGCTGTGAAGGACAATTACCCTTTGCCTATTTATCTAGGACAGAGACTAATCTTGGTTTTGAGACCCATGACATACATTAATTTTTTTTACACTTTAAACTCTTACATTGATTACATAAGCTAATTATCCCCTTTCCCAGTTCACTTCATAGCGCACATTTAGTCAGAGGAAAGGAGGCACAATGAAGAAATAAAGTTCTTTCACTTTTTCTGCCAAAAGAATGAATAAAGTGCAGAAGAAAAGACAGGAAACATCTGCATCTATGCTGCAAGTTGTTCTGATGAATTTGGAATTTTCCAGTACACTGATGATCTTACATCTAAACCTCTAAACTGACTCAGCTATTAACGCCTGGCAAGCTTTTCCGTGAGTCCTAGTTTAGTCTAGTTTAGCCAATAATTTGAAATTCTGCCTGGTTGGGGTAAATACTGCCTCCAGCTCCTTTATGACAACAGTCCGAAGAGGACTGAGAATGAGCCAACAACAGTGAATCTAAACCCTGAGCATATCACCCAATACCCCCAATAAATCCCTAAGCCTTCTTTCCCTTTTATTCAAAGTATCAACGTAAACTGAAAGGCAAGAGCTGTATTCCTGTCTTCAAAAGTCGGTGGTCTTGGGCTAGAAGAGGGATTTTTTATGAGACTTCTCACTCTGACTGCAGGAAGAAAAGTGCTGCTCTGTTCTTCTAGACATGAAAATCATGGAGATGAAGGAGCTGCTGAGGTGTCCTCTGGCTCGCTGGTCTCCAATGAGAGGGGAGCATCCCTGCGCTTCTGAAGAGTGTGAGTGCTCTGACTGAGGGCTTCCTACAGTCCCCCTCACTGGCGGGAACCACGGATAAAGTTTCCACTCTGCTCTTGTCACTCTGACACATAGGGCGGGAGCTCATATTTGTGAAGCAGTTGAGGACCCTGTCTGTCAACACTCCAAACTGTCACTGAGGCTTGTGAAAATATGCTTATGTTATGAGGCTTAGTGATATTATCATAAAATAATTAAGTGAATATTATGGCAGACTGTTTTGCAAAGTCAGCTGCAAAATGTCTCCACCTCACCTGCTCCTCTACACCTCAGCTTTGACGCTGCTCCCACAGAGTGGTAAGCAGATTCTCTGTGCCCCTCACTTGAATCTGGACAGGACTGTCACTTACAAGTAATCAACTGAAAAAGCGAAATGATGCCAAATGACTTAGAAACCTACATCACGATGGAACCACCTTGATTACTGGAGTAACCACATGAGAAGTCCGGCAGGCTTTGCCAAAAGGAGGTCTGCACTACAAGGGGCAAGTGCTTGGGCACATGCTGGCCTGCAGCCCCCATGTCAGCATCCTCCCGGGAAGGCATCAGACACACGAGTCAGTGGGCTTCCAGTGCAAGATGAACTGTCCCCAAAGGTCCTTCCTGAATTCCTGACTCACTTCACACCAGAGTATCATACAACGGTTGAACAGAGTTCACAAATTGTATATGATGTGTTACAGAGCAATTGTAAATAGAACGCATGTAAAAGGTATTGTTAGAGTACCTTTTGCAAAACTCATAAGATTGTTCATGCTTTAAATTTCTGGAAACTACCATTTTTCTGTCTGTCTGATTTCCTTCTAACTTTCTATCCCAGATTGTCCTCCACAAGTCTTCACCGCGTAGTCCTATTCCAATACGGCCATTCTAAGTTCCCCACCCCACCCCATAGCCAACCTGCTTCTCAACTGTCCCAATTTTCTGCCTGTCTTCAAATAACCCAGGATGCTCTACCCATTTGTGCCTTTATTTACATTTTTACCTCTGACTGAGGGACCCCAATTTCCTTCCATGATCATCCATGACTTTTTACACTCAGCTATTCAACCTCCTCACCACTTTTGCACCTCCCACCACACAGGCATTTGCAACTTCTCAGGGAACCACCAGCCCTTCATAGAAATGCCAGCTCTTTCCTACAGGGGACCATGCAGCCCTCAAAGGTCAGATTGTGTGCCCTTCATTTCCCCACAAGACTGACTCTTGAGAGCTTCCAAAAGAGCCCAAGAGCCCAGCACATGCCTATCAGCACACTTCATGCTGCCATCTACAGCCTAGGCACCTACTCACCTTAGCTGGGAGGATAGATTTATACACTCATGGGAACATCAAGGTGTTATGTCAGGTACAACTCTCACAGTTTTAGCCAAAGAAAGTTGGTCCTGGGCATCATCACTCCACAACATAAACAAGGAAATTGAGTCTTGAAGGTCACTTGGCTAAAAGTGCAATGATGCCAAGACAAAAACCAAGGTCTGATTCCAAAGTCTGTGCTCTTGCTATAGCATTTAGTGACTTTTTGTTAAATAGTAGACTTACTTGCAAATATATTTGCAAATTTATGATTTGTGTCTGTCAGTGTGGGCTACGTTAGTTCCTAGAGACAAATATGCCTCAAAGCATGAAATATTTCTTAGAGGCCAGGGTCACTCTGTAGGGCAGCTGTCCTCCACAGGTTGGCTGAGCATTGCTTTTCCATGGCAATCAGCATCTCCAACTACTGAAACAGGGTAAAAGAAACTAGTGAATTGTGTAGCTACCATCCCCTAAAGGCCTAAAATCTGCAAAAGGACACAGCTCCCTTCCATTCATATTTCACTGGTCAAAGAAAGTCATGACCACACCTAACTTCAAAAGTTAGAAATCTACAATATTCCTACACACCAGTGAGGAGTAGTAACTCCTGACACATTTGTTCAACAGTAACAATCAGGGCAATCTGTTTATTCCAAAAGGAGGAGGTAATTTGCCATTCCTTTTGCCATCATCTTTTGCTAATTCAAGAAAATGCTTAATGATTACAGTGGTTCTCTAGGCTTAAGCATATGCTGGTAAGCATGACAAAAACCAGCCAACATTTACAGAGTGTTGTGCAATTTTCATATCATTACTCTATCAAGCAATACTAAAAAAGTTTTTGGAGTGTTCCTTTCCTTCATAATCCCACCTTGTGCTATAAATAACACACAAGATGATGAAAACGGACTTGTGAGTAGACTGAACACAGAGAATCTGAGCATAGTCAGTGTGGGTCTCTCATCACAGAGAGCTTTGTGGAATCACAGTGCAGACCCACATGCAGGTGAGCCAGCATCACCTCAGGCAGCACAGAGCCATGGGGAATGGAAGGAGAATCAAGAAACCAACCCACGACTTCCCAGGAGCCAGCCAGTGTGCGGGCTGGGACATAAGAAGTGCAAACGCCTCCCGAAGCAACTGACTGATTCAGAGGAAGTCAGGCTGAGACAATAGCTACTGAAGTAAGAATAGTAACTTAATACTTGTATTGTTTGATTGACTTTGCAGGCCTAAAATTGGTAGACTGAGCATCTATTTGGAGGATGACGGCATGCATTATAGCAAATGTGGGGGATTTCTTTCTGTCTTGTTTTTGAAATTCAATGTTTTTTTTCTATTTTACGGTTTTCTTTTATTCCTGTATCTGGTAACCTTAGCAGCTATTTTGAAGATAACAATATGCAATGTAACAACCATTGTTAAATTCCTATCATCTTTTTTTTTAAATGTATATTGCTATACATTGCTTTTTGTTGTCATCATTTTGCTTTTGTTGTTTTGGTTTTTTTGCTTCTTGATTTTTCTGAGGTTCTTTTATCTCTTTAAAATAAAAAAGGAAGTATAGATGTTGATCAGTTCCACTCTGCACTCCCCGTGCTCCATAAGTTCCATGAGACTGGGGTCTTACGTGCTGCACTTACTAATGGAGTTCAAGACTTTAGAAGAGCCCTGGTACAGTATGTATTTAATCAATTTTGGAGAATTAACTTCTCTAATTTGGCTCCCATAAATTCTAGTTAATTTCATTATTGTTTCTCTCTCTCTCTTTCTCTGTCTCTGTTTCTCTCTCTCCCTCTCTCTTTTTGTTATTCCCTGTTAATGTATAGATGTATATTCTGTAATTGAGATAGATACCATAGATATCATTCGTGCAGTAACATCTTGATACCTTAGCTAGCACTTTGCTATTAGAAATGCATTTCTAGGCTGGGTCTGGGCAGCACCGACTGGGACCACGAGACAACTGATCTGCCCTCTGCGGGACTGGGCGACCAGCGCAGACTCCCGGAGAAGAAGGAGAATGGGCCCTTCCAGGACCCACCCCGCTAGGCCCGGGCAGCACCAGCGTGCGCGGGCTTGGAATCAAGGACGAAACACCACCCCCCAACCCCCGTAAGCAACCTGCTGGTTCGGAGGTCTGGCTAGATCGATAGCAACTAGGGAACATTAAGCAACTAAATGCTAATATTGTTTCATAGGTTTTGCAGGCCACTGTTCAGCAATCTGAGCATCTCTTTGGAAGATGACAGCAGGCACTGTAGCAAATATGGGGGATTCTCTTCTGTCTTGTCTAACTGTTTTGCTTTACTCTGATCATTTTTTTTTCTTTATTTTATATTCTGTTTTTATTGGTTTTATTCTGTTTTGTTTTTGGTTCAATTCTACTATACCTGTTGAAATGGTCAGCTATTCTGAAGACAACAAGATATACTATAGTAGCTATTGTATTCACATTATTTTTCTTCGAAGTTCTGTACCAGTTCTACTGCTTTGTTTTGATTGACTTTGTTCTGTTACGTTCTGTTGGATTTTACTATCTTTAAAATTAAAAAAAATGCATTTCTACTTATATCGTGCTTTCCTGAGTGTCACAACATCTTGAGGTTGACAAGTGTGGAGGCCTGAATAATGATCCCCAAATAGATTTGGTCCACATCTAGGGGATCTATAAATATTGCTTTTCATAGTGAAGACTTTGCAGGTATATCAGCCAGTGCTTACTAAAGAAGTAGATTCAAAGCAAGATATACAAATATATAAGAATTTACAAGATTGGCTTACACTGGCTGCCCACAGAGTCAGGTGTGGAAGAGTGCAAAAGATCTTCCTGTGCGCTGGAGATCCAAAGGGTCCAGTCAAAGGCTTGGCACTCACGGCAGTGTCTCATGTGAGTCCGTGTCAGGAGGCTGGAGGGTCTGTAGTAGAATGCTGAAGGGTCTGCGCTGGAAACCAGGAGATGACATCCAAGGCGAAGGTGAAGACTGGAGCTCCTCCAAAGAAACAGAAGCAAGCCTTTCTTCTTATTTCCCTTTTATATCATTCTGGCAACAATTCTCTCTGTGGTGAGTCTTCCACACCCAGAAATATGCTGAACAAATATAGTTAGGTAGTTCTTACTCCAGTGGATGCAATCAGTTAACTACCAAAGCAGGTATGATTCATGATCTTGAGATGGGAAGATTATCCTGGATTACCACATAGGCCCTAAATACAGTCAGAAGGGTCCTTAATAGAGGGAGGCAGAGGAGGTTTGACACACAAAGAAGAGAAGGCTTGGTGTGACAATGAAGAGAGAGATAGGAGTGATGTAAGCATGGACCAAGACATTGGCAGTTCCCAAAAGCTGAGCTAAACAAGACAGATTCTTCTCCAGAGCATCGGGAAGGAGTGTGGGCCTGCCAGCACCCTGATTTCAACCTCAGGGAACTAATCTCAGGTCTCTGTCCTTCAGAACTACAAGATAATATACTTGCCTTGTTTGATACCATCATGTTTGTGGTCACTTGTAACAGCAGCAATGTTAGGAAACTAATATGACTCACATCCCAAATGTGGGGATCACCATTTTCCAGACTAGGGAACTATTAGGAGAAAGGAGCTTCCCCAGCATCACAAAGCTAGAAACCAAGGAGTCAAGACTAGAATCTGGGGTAGCCAATGCCTAACTAAAGCACATCAGAGAAGAGATGAGGACAGAACTTATCCCACCATAATGTACAACAGAAATACTAAATTAAGATGCTGCACTGTCACAAGTCCTAGGGAAGGCAGAATGGTGGCGTGGGGAGCAACTGTAGAGAAAAGCCTCTAGAGGAGATACTTCCAGGATGCCCCTCTCCCTGCTGCATGCTCGTGGGGAATGCCCCCAGTTCTTGGGCCTCAGTTTCCTCATGTGTAAAAGCAAAATGTTGGACAACACCACTGGTTCCCAGAGACTGCTCATTTGGAGTCTCTGTGAGGGTTTCAGGGACAGCCAGGTAGAACCAGTCTTTATCCCCTCTCCTAAGCAACTTCCCTCTACACACTGACATCTACATTGTGTTCTATGTATCTTTGGAACAAAAAGGCTCTTCTGCCAAAGTGATGTGTGAAAATCATTAAACCCACATTTCCTAAGGTTACACACTTCTAGTCCACAGTCTCTGTGGTTCCCAAACTCCACGTGAAACAGCAGCAACTCTCTTACCCTCAGGGTTTGTCCCAAGATTGGGCCAGCAAGCATGACAGGGGTCAACTGAGGAACTGAAAGCATTTAGAAGGGTTAATTGCAGTGTCTGTGTCCATATAGCTTTGGAGAAGTCCTTTATTAACAGATGCTGGGTCACAGCTGCTTTGCCATAACAGTGACCTGAACCTGAATCTGTAGCAGGCTCTCAATGACATGAGAGCACCGAACCCCCAGAAGCCTCCTCACCTCCTGCAGGGCATGAGGGCCCTGGTGTACACAGGGCCATAACTGTTCTTGTAAGCACACATTAACACCAGAAAGCACACAGGCCCCAGGCACAGGGCATTGCCTCCGGGTGACCAGGTCTCTCACATAACAGAGAAGTTCTTTGGTTTCCCTCTAAGTCACTTGCATGGCCTTTTCTCCCCAGGACACTCAACACCTGGGAGAAATGTATTATTAAAAGCAACCAATGTATTATGAAGGCAAATTGGACAAACTATAATTTTATTGGCTCTGAGGCCAAGCAATAAAAAGGTCAATGTGAACAGGTGTGCAGTTAATATTGTTGGATAATTGACTAACTATGGTCACTCCCAAGAATTCACCTCTATTCAGCTGATACAACTTAAACTTCAGAAAGAAGTCCAAAATATACTCATGTTTTAAACTTTATTTTTTTCTTAAAGAAGCTTATTATAATTCCCACCTGGGCTACGAGTTAGCACTCATTATCGCAGTAACAATGGCCCCTTTGTTTTTATACTAATAACCATATTTATAATCCTGAAATTTTGGAGCGCTATGGTCATAATGAAACAGAGACCCAGGAAGGCTGACTGGTTTTACCAAGGTCACAGAGAAACAGAGCCAGAAAGGTAATTGGGCCAAGTTTTCAATTCAACCATTGTCCTTATACATGTAATAGAGTCATTTACCACTTGCCCAGCTCGGAGCTTATTCAATCCAAAGGCATGAAGAACATGTGCAAGAAGCCATACTGGCTGGGTCGACTGGGGTTCTCAGGGAAAGAGAACCAGCAGAATGTGTGTATACAGAAAGAAAGAAGTTCACTTTGAGGAATGTGTTAATAAAATCGTGGAGTCTTGGTGAATCAAAAATTTTATGGGGCCCCCTAGGCTGGAGATACAGGGAAGAGTCAAATTCTGAGGACAAAGGCTGTCTTCTGGTAAAATTCCTTTTTGCATGGCCTAGGGCAGGAAAGGGATGTCAGTCTCTGCTCTATTGAAATCTTTCATTAATCAAATGAGGCCTCCCCATCAGTCAAAAGGTAATGTGCTTTACTCAAAGCCCACCAGCATAAATGTTCATCTCATCTGACGAATACTTTCACAGGAACATCCAGAATAACATTTAACCAAATAAGTTGGCACCACTGCCCAGCCAAATGGACACATTAACCATCACACACGCCCCCAGATGTTCAAGCCTTTGCTCTCCATAATCAGGATTGGCTGTCCACATAGGAAGACCAGGAAACAGGAATGTAAAATCGATGGCACACTGTGGCTTAATGACTGACAAGTGAAATGTGGACTCTGGTGGAATGCGTTCTCACCAGGGCCCGCAGGACCGAGGTCCAGTGTGAGGGGAAGCCCTGGTTCCTCAGCATCTCTGAGGAGTGCAAACATCCCACTTATTCTGATTATTAGTTGCCGTGAGGCTAACTATACAAAATATAATGCCTGGCCTAGTCCAACAACTACTTTTGTAGCTTTCATGATTCTGCGCTCAGAAAGAGCACCAAGGAAGATGGCCGCATCTGTTCAACGCGGTGTCTGCTGGGGACATGCAAAACGACTTCACATTCGCAACCTGGTGCATCAACTGGAGACCTTCAAACAGCTGGGCACTTGACAAGACACTTGGTGGGCTCAGAGGCCCTGCAGCTTCAGTTCTGATACTTACTGGGTTCTTTCCAGAGAGGTGTGGAAGCTCAAAGCTTCTCCCTCTCCTCTCGACCTCATCATGTGTTCTCTCCTGCAGAGGATCCAGATTTGTCGTACGACAGCTGAAGGTTCCTAACAATTCTCAGTCACAAAGGGCTAAGCCTTCATCTAGCTGGAGTCCACAGCAGGCCTGGCTTATCCCAGAAGTGCTCTATTGGTTAAAGCAACTCACAGGCCTACATCAGACCCAAGAAGAGCAAACACAAGTCTGTGGATACCGCAAGGGATGACTCATGGAGGCTGCAGAGGGGACCTCGCATTGCATCTCTCACGGGGTGTGAGCCTGTGGCGAGCACGCATCCACTCCTGTCTTCCCAGATGAGCATCCCTCCCATTCTGTGGGTACCTTGTCTCAGGTGAGCCCCCAGCTCCTAGACCTGCCTCTGTAATTCCTCCTCTTCATTGCCTCTAATCTGTGGCCTCAATTTGTCCTAGAGACAGCCCTTCCACTTCCAAAGGCCTTGGCATTTCAAACTCACTTTTTCTTCCAGTTCACTCACATCAGAGTTGATGGCACATTAGAAGCTACCCTGAAGCACAACTGGTTTTCCTTTCCTTAAGAGTCAAGAAGACTGGCTATCCAAATTTTTCAGGCTTGAGGCATTAAGATAGTTGACTCCAGAGCCAGCCCTGCACTTCATAGCTATCTCAATATCCTCACCAATAAAGTGGGTGTCATCTCCCTGCAGGGCTAGTGTGAGGATTAAATAAAGTATATAAAACAAAATTCAGTAAGCTCCCACCTGGATCATGTAAACAGATCACTCCTGTCATACGCACCAAACATTTCCTCTAGTACCGGTGTGATAGACAACCCACATCTGCATAACTTCTAAGATATAAATGTTAATCTTTGTTTATAGAAATGTTTCTATTTTTCATTTTTAATTCAGCATATAATGTTATATGAATTTATCATATACAATGTGATGCTTTAAACATATATACATTATGGAATGGTTAGATGTGTCTAATTAGCAGTCACATTAGCTAGTTATCACTTTTGTGGCTAGAGCAAGCCCTTAACATTGACTTAATGGAAATTCCATTATGATACAAAAATGCTAGAATCCTTCCCCTGGGGAAGAAATGGTTCAGTATCAATATATTCAAGGATGAGTTCCCAAAGGTAATATTTGCAGATACATTACACCCCAAATTATGCAATAGATACATCACCATATATGCTCCATACATATCTACAATGTATCCTATATGATATATATAAAATATGGATGATTGATCTGAATATATCATATCCATGACAAAGTCTCAGACTTGCCCATATAAACCTCTCACATCTTCTATATACTCACAGAGCAGTAGCAGCATAATGGCAGCACAAACCCTACAAAACCTACTGCCACATACAGGATCATCCAGCCCTCCTCCCCAGCACCCACACACACAGGCCTTGGGGTCTCCTGCCTCTGTTTCTATCATGCCCACCAGGGTTGGGTGGTAGCCAAGGAAAATGAGTGAAAGACTGGAAGGACCACGCCAGCCTTCAGTGAGAGGGCAAATGGGTGAGTCTTCACAATCCAAAACCACTTTTCTGCTAGCCCCTTCTTCCTTATCACAGACCAAAGGTTTACCTAAAAGCATCTTCGCTTCCTTCAAAATGACATTCACTAAGCAGACTTCTTGTCAACATGATCAGATACTTTAAAAATAGTATTGTTTCTAGGCAATACAGAGTCCATCAAAAAATGTATATGCCCTTCAAGAAAAGAAAAATAGTATGATGATTTTTCAACAGATGGTATTACCCTCATATAGGGGACCCTAGAGGATGTCACTGTTGGCTTTTAGAGAAAAAAATTGAAAGTGTGTGTGCAGCAATCTCTGTGACCAAGGTTACCTGAGCAGCAGCTTGCTGTGCTAATAAATGTCTGGAAGCTCACAGTCACTGCTTTGAGTACCTCTTACAATTGTAGAGGCCAAAGGTAGCTTGTATTAATCTCATGGTGTCTCAATAAATTTAGCGTTAAAATACTTATGGGAATTGGATGTTTCATCCTGAAGCATATATACATTTTTTTTGGCAGGCTGTATTTCTTTTCCTGCTTTTGTGATGGCCAGCCACCATGTCCTTTATATGATCTGATCTTTCCAGGGCACAGGGGCAGCATACAGCCCTACAGACTGGGGCCCACGTGCACCAGAGGCTGTGCAGAGCTCACACTCGTGGCTTCTGTCACTCTGCCCAGCACCTCCTATCTCCATTCTGGTCCTTGGCACTGTGCCCTGACCTGCTGCCTTCTTGGGACAGACCCAGCTCTGCCCTACACTCAGGGCTCCCCTCAATCACAGGACTGGTTCTGCCCAGCTGTTTGAAGTCCATGTGAGGCTAAATCAAGCTTGGATGAAAGGCAGGGCACTCGCCTCATACAGTCCAACATGGTGGTCAAGCAGGTGACCCTAATTCAGAGATGGTGTCTGTCGCTCGGAATGAAAGGGAGGCCCAGGGAGGCGTCTGTGTGAATAACAGCACCTGAACACAGGAGCAGCCTCCATGGCAGGTGGCTTCTGTACAGCACCATGAGCTAGGGTCACATTTCATGATGTGAATTAATCTATTTCTGTTCTATAAATGGATTGCACATACTGATTTTATCCCCAGGGAACATTTGATGAATTTCAGCTTCTTACAGAAACATGAAAAAGAGGTAATTCAGAAGAGTCGTAAACTAGGTTTGCTCAGTTCCTATAGGAAAGTAAATCATATCTTTGAGTTTTCTTCCAATTTGTCTTTTTGTTGTTGCCTTTTCGCTGTGAAAATAATCAGGAAGTAACCATGGAGTTGGGGCACGAGTGCTTCATGGTCCCTGGTGCCCACTCTCAGGCTCCAGGGTCTCAGACAGCAGGGATTTTTTCTAAGCAGAGAATTTCCCCCTCCCTTTTGGGTTATAAGTGATGCATTTACTTTTTTCATCTTCGATATTTTCTGTATTTTCTGTAATACTTCTGAAATTATTTTAAGGTGGGGGACACTGACTTAGCTCGTAAACTCTTTGGACTTCTCTGTGAAACTCTTTTAGCATCAGGCAAATTGAGGTTTATATGTCATACACACCAAGAAAATATGGCAAAGCTGTGGTGTCTGAAAGAGCTGCACTGCGATAAAGCAGGAGAGAAACAAACTAAAAGGCAGTTCAAGACAATGAGGCAAGCCAACAAAATATGAAGAGATGAAACCATAACAAAGTCCAATTTTGCACAACACCATGTCTTTTCCACTGCAATTGGACTTGGTTCCCCCTTGTCACTCCATCTGGGCCATAGATTTCTCCTTATTCCCAGTGTCATCCTCCCTAATGACCATTCACATAGTTTCCAATATTAAAATGTATTCAAAGTAAGTTCCCTAGTTTGACTTTTCTCTGAGTCTCGAATAAACAAACTTCTGACTCTGATCGTGAATCCACTAACTAAACTGCTTCATTCTCTCTCTCCCTCCCTCTCTCTCTCATACACACACACACACACACACACACACACACACACACACACATGCACACACACACTTTGTCGTTTACTCATTCATGCTGCTTGAGTGACAAGCAGCATAGTACAGTGTAGACTGCCTGTCTTTCTTAGATGTGTGACCTTGGGCAACTGGCTAATGTCTCTAAACCTCCATGCAACTGGTAATATCTATTTTTCACAGTGATAGAATCACTGTGAAGATTGAGCAAATCAGTGCTTATAATGCACTGAGCACATAGCAAGTCCTCAATAAACATTTCCATCCTATTGCTTCCTACAATTAAATTTATTTGTGCTGGAGATTTCTGAAGGGAACAGAGAGAGGGGGAAGAAAGTTCTCTACCTTCCACTGAAGAAATGCAATAGCATCTAAACTATACAGATTTTTGTTTTAATTCAACACAGCTAATTGTTTGTATTGATTTTTAAAACATGATTCTGATTATTATAACATTGTGGTGTTTTGGGGACTCTGGAGATCTGGCCACATGAGTAATTTTATGTTTATACATTGAAGTTGCTGCTGAATCCTAAACATTATACTACCTCCATTTCACCTTCGTCCTATCTTTGCTGTGGAAATGACTCCCCTCAGTGGAATAACTGTGTATCTACAAATCCTCATCCTAAGGAGTCCCGCTTAATGTGGTCACAGACATCAAGAGTTAGTTATTTCATGGAATAAATTAAGTAGTTTGTGTATAAATTTATTAGCCCAGAGATTAATTCCACCAATCCAAACCCCATTACAATACCATAACAGCATGATGTCCTATTAGAAAAAGAGTGTTAACATTGAGCTTTTGTACCCAACAAAAGCCATATTTTCAGCTGCATAAGTGAATGTGTATTTACCTTCCTGCATTTGCAAGGTGTATAGTGGTTCAAGCATGTTTTCAGCATCAGCCTGGGCACTTCAACGGTCACTCAAGTGCTGGTAAGATGGGGTTATGGATCATTTGTCAAAGAACGTTGAGGAGCAATAAAAAGGCTCCACACTTCCTGGTTGCTAAAATTAAAATTTTTCTGTATTTGATTTTGCATTTCATACTGTATTTTCAGGGTCTCCCAAAGCTCCCTATGTTAAAGGTTTGGGTCCCCAACATATGGTGCCGTGGGATGTGACAGAGTCTTTAAGGAACTGGAGCTTACTTGGAAGTATCCCAGTCATGCCAGGCAATCTTGAAAGCAATAGTGGGAGCCTGGCCACCCTCTTCCTCTCTTTCATTTCTGCCATGTGATGAGCAGATCCCTAAACCATTCACTCACCATGATGCTCTGTACAGTGACAGTAATGGGGTCCATGGAAATGGACTGAAACTTCAGAAACCATGAGACAAAATAAACCCCAAAGTGTGTGGAACTGATACTGTCCAGATGACTCTACTACTAAAATTGATATGTAGAGTTAATGCTATTGCAATCAAAATACCATTAGTATTCCTCCCAGAACTTGAGAAAATAATCCTAAAGTTTGTGTAGAACCAGAAGATACCCAGAATAGTGAGAGTAATCCTGGGAATCACAATCCCAGATTTCAAGTTATATGACAAAGCAAGTGTGATAAAGGCATCACGGTACCGGTATAAGAACAGACCGATGAATCAGTGGGACAGCAGGACGTTGCAGAAACCCCCAGCACAGCTGAAATACCTGATCTTTGACAAAGTGACCAGAAGTGTAACTGAAGGAAAGATGGCATCTTCAACCAATGATGCTGCGGAAATGGACAATCCACAGGCAGAAAAATGATCCTAGACCTATATTTCTCACCTGTATTAAAATATAATCAAAATAGATCAAGATACAACTATTAAAACAGAAACACTTAATCTGCTGAAAGATAAAATAGATAAGACTCGACATGGGTGTAGGTTAGGATCTGAACAGAGCTCCAATTACATAAGAAAAGATATCAAGAACAAACAATTGGGATTATATCAAATTAAAATGCTTATGCACAGCAAAGGAAACAACCAACCAAGTGAAAAGACAAACTACAGAATGGGAAAAAAATTGTCAACAACTCCTTGGACAGATTAACTAGCATTAAGAATACATAAAGAATTTTAAAAATCAGATAACCAAATATAAAAGACCCAGTGAAAAATGGGGCAACTGAAATGAATCCACACTTCTCAGAATAAATACAGACTGGCTAATAAGTATGGAAAAAAATGTTCAATATGTCTGGCCATTAGAGAAATACATATTAAAACAACACTGAGATTTTATCTTATTCCAGTAACAATGACTATCATCAAAACTCAAAAACCAATAAATGCTGGCAAAGATGTAAGAAAAAGAACCTTTCTATATTGTTGGTGGGAATGCAAACTAGTATAACAACTATACGAATCACCACGAAGATGTCTCAAGAAGCTAAAAATAGAAATTCCATTTAATCTAGCTGCACCTTTTCTAGGTATCTCCCAAAGGAGTTAGAAGATATTACAACAATACTTGCATACTCATGTTTATACCAGCATAACTCATAATAAGTAAATTTTGTAAGTGGCCTATATGTCCATCAACAAATAGATGGATAAAGAAAATGTGGTATATATACACAATGTAGTACTACTCAGTCATACAGAAGGATAAATTTGAGTCATTTGTAGGAAAATGGATGCACCATGAGACCACAATGCTAAAAGAAGTGTATCAGACATAGACAGTTAAATACTGCATGGTTTCCCATACAAGAGAAACTCAAAGTGTAAGTAATTTAAATGGCAAAATAAAAGATAGATGATAGGAAAAATAGAGGTAGATCTTTTGCAAATGGGAAAAGAATCTAGTGATGGAGGGAATAAAACATGGAGGGTAAGGGAAAGGAAGTAAAAAGAATTAAGATACAATATGTATCTTGCATTTATTCACCATGATGAGTGTTCCAGTTATGAATCACAAGGTTGTATTAAGAAAAAAAGGAAAAATATGCTATCAGTACTGAACTAGATTAAAAGAGCTAGAAGCATGAGGCGACCAGCTCACGCACCAACATATAAAGGCAACATATAAGTACACCAACATAAAAAGACAATCTTTAGGTATTAGAACATCACAGAGAATATAAGAAGATAATGAACATTCTGTTTCCCAAAATTCTCCTGAAACGACAACCTTGGTATATCCCCAGAGACAGATGAGTGTGTGCCAGTGGACATGCTCACGAAAAAACACATGATCCCTGAAGCTTTCCATGAGCTGTGATCCAAATAACTGAAGAACTTCCATTTCAATGAATGGGATATTTGATTGTGGTATTACGGTAAACTTTCTTGGGTTTAGTCAGAAATTAGATATTCTTTGCTTTTCTTCATCTTCCATTAAACAAATGTTGAAGATATACGCAATATATTTTTAAGGAGCAAAATTTTGTTTACCTTTCAAAAGATTTTATTTTCTTTTTGTTGTTGTCTGTGCTTATTTTAAAAGTCCAATAGGGTAGGTCTACAATAGTCCATATGACTATAATTTTAACAAACTCCCCACAAGTTTATGACAGACAACAATCACTGGAAATCACCATTATATGTACTAATGAAGACCTCATAGAACCACATCCCTGTGACTTAGAATGGTTCTTTCCTGGTAGCGAATTGGAACAGAAGGGCTTCATAATTCCTTCTAAATTGACTTTTCATGAATTTCACTAATGTACTATTAATTAGTTGATAAAAACACATGTTTTTCAGGCATGCTGGTACTTGGTGTTTTCCATATTTATTATGTGTGTTACTGAGTTTTTCATCTTTCTTCTCCACCTTTCAACTCCCACCTCAGCCTTCTTCCATTTACTCTCAATGAAGGGTAAAGTCAAGTCGTGCCTTGCCTTCCGAAATATCTCAGTTCTCACTGACCTTGACCAAGGATATTTGTGGTCTTTATTGTTTATAAAATTTAAAGAAGCCCATATTATTACACTTTCCTATGCATTCATGGATTTCTGCAGTATTTGTGATCATCTCAAGGAAAAGAATGTGCCCTTATACCAACCACAGTTCCTAGGGCAGGTGGAGTACTTAAATATGTAGCTGTTTGTCAATTATGCTGATCAGAAACTGGTCATACCTAGGCTAAGAATGAAACAGGTATATGTATGCGAGACCTAGGTTACAACTTTTACTTATACCAGCTTCATAAGGCAGATCTGTGTCTTATCATATGGCAGGTCACCTGCCATACTGCAGATTGTCTCAATTCATCATCTGATAAATGAAGGTAACATTCATCTCATGTAGTTATCTTGGCACCTACATAAGACAACGTATGTAAAACACAATGCTTCACACAGAGTAAGTGCAAAGTTCTTTCCTTCATTTCATAAAGCCCATGTTTCAAAAGCTGCTTTCTTCTTTGAGTTCTTGAATAGTTCTTTGAAGATTTTCAATGGCCACATCAGAGCACTGAGGAAGAAAAAGAACAGAACTTATCCTGACTATAAGTAGAAGCTCATGAAGGATCCATGACTTGCTCAGGGTTGGTCTCTGAAGAAATTAGTGATCACAGTACATGAATCTGATTCCCAGTGGCATTAAATCTTTATGGTGCCTGACTTCTGCAGGTTTCATTTTAGACTCTTATTAATTAAAACCTATTTCAAAATAGTGTAAAACTACTTTTATAGCAGGTTGCAATGGATGTCACTCCTATTCCTTCTCCAATCATTCCAAATCCTTGATAATTCTTCCTAATTTTTCTGTGCTTCTTTCAAGGGGACGCTGATGCAGTCAAGGGATATCTTAATATATTATAAGAGCATTCATCCACCAGGGTGAGCTACATTACATGGCAGCAACAAAGAGCTCATAAACCTCAGTGGCTAAAAGAATACAGGCTTATTTCTGGCTTCCACTTGATGTCTATCTTGGGTTGGACAGGATAGGGGCATAGGAAGCTCCACTCCACATTATAGAGCTCTCACATTAGCAAGAGAGACTGAAGAAATGTCCCACTGTCTTGCTTCTATGAGGAGAAAGGGAAATGTAGTGAAATATATACTGAATCACAAGGATTCTACATAGACAATCATATTTTAATGAGTAAAGCAGATCGTGCCTATTGTTCAGAGACAAGAAAGTAAAACTGACTAAAGAGGTAGGAGGAAGAGAAATGCAATCATACCTAATATCACTAGCAACTGCGCTGTACTATGCTTCATGAACAGAGTATTTACTGGTTTCCAGCTAGTCCTGTTTTTGAACACTTGCCCTGTACACTGTCATGGCTTCTGAGATCTTCTCTTTTGAGCCATAGGTGAAGCGCTCAATCTCTCGTTTTGGTTCAGGGTAGACTTCAGCTCTGTGATGCCCAAACTGTCAGGTCAAGAGGGTCACATGATAAACAAAATAATGCAACCCAACTACTTGTGAGTCTTGGGTTTCATGACTCCTGGTAGATACAGAAAATTATGCCTAACTTTCATCAGACAATTTTTTATTTTAAAGAAAAGTTTTTAAAAACAAACAACAAAAATGATATAGAATTTCAAAACAAGATAGTAGGAGATTAACAATAGTTATTATATTGCATACGATTATTTTCAAAATACTTGCTCAGATTACCAAATATAGGCATAAAAAATTCATCAAACCATATAAGAGCTAATTGTTCTTTTCCATGAACTATTAGAATTAGTAGTACAATTATCTTAGCTATTATATATATATATATATATATATATATATATATATATATATTTCTTTCCCCTTCCTTCTTTTCTCCTTTCCCTTATCCCAGTTCTTTGGTTTCAAGCAGCTTCTTCCCCTTTCATAATATCTATTGTACATTTTGGATCTTATTTACTCTTTCCGTTTCTTACACTAAGGAGACAATACGATGACTATATGTGTGAGTCTTACTTATTTTGCTATGAGTATGGTTTCAAGTTGCATCCATTTACCTATGAAAATCTTGAGTTTATCCTTCTTTATAGCTGAGTAGTACTTCATTGCATAAAAATACATCTTTTTTATTCATTCCTCAGTTAATGGGCATTTGGGTTGTTTCCAAGATTTAGCTATTACAAATTGTGCCACTATAAACATGGGTGCACATATATCACTGTTGAATGATGTTTTTAATTCTTCTGAAAAAAATACCCAGAAGGGCAAAATCTGGGTCAAATGGAACCTCTAATCCTAGATTTTTGAAGACTCTCCACACTGATTTCCACAATCATACTAGTCTATACTCCCACCAAGAGTGGAAATTATTTCTTTTTCCCCACACAGCTCCACCAGTGTTTGTTATTGGTTGATTTCTTCATGATAGCCAATCTTTATGGTGTAAGACAGAATCTCAGTGTAGTTTTAATTTGCATTTCTCAAATGACCAATGATGCTGAACATCTTTTCATATGTTTGTTTGCCATTTGTATTTCTTCATCAGAGAAGTGTGTATTCATCTCAGATGCCCATTTTTGGAATGGGTCTTTGAATTTGGGAGCTGTGATTTTTTCAATTCTTTATATGTTCTAGATTAAAGAACTTTGTCTGAGGGATGCTTGGCTAAAATTTTTTCCCAATTTGTGGGTTTTCTTTTCACATTGTTGGTGATTTCTTGTGATGTGCAAAAGAAATTTTTAATAAGATAAGATCCCATTTACTGAGTCTTTAAAGTGTTTCCCATGCAGTTTGGGTTTTGTTCATGAATTGTCTGCCTACCCCTATGTCTTCAAGATTTCTACCTACTTTCTCTTCCAGCAGATTTAGTGTTTCTGTTTTAATATTTAGATTTTTGATTCATTTTTATTTTAGTTTAGTGCATGATGATAAACATGTGGGAAGCCAGTTTTTCCAGCACCATTTATTAAAGAAGCAGTCTTTCTTCCAGTGAACATATTTGGCCCCTTTGTCAAAGATAAGGTGGAGCCAGTGCAGGCAGAGACACACAGCTAGATCCACCCCTGCTTGCTGGCTGCTGCCATTGGAAAGCTTACTTCCTGCATGCAGCCAGCGTGGGCAGGGAGACACAACCAGATGAGCTCAGTGTGCCTGCAGGCATGCAAAATACTTTAAAGACTCAGCCAATGGGAGATACAGTCATGGAAGAAAATGGAAGTCACATACCTGAAATCTCTGAGAGGATAGCAACTGAAGTAAAGAAACAATGTCATGAGACTGTAAAAGTAATCAAATCAGAAATAATGTCTCAAAAGAAAAAATCGCAAACATAATGAAAGAATTTCTCAGTATCTCTAAAGAAGACATAGATTAAAAAAAAAAGAGGAGCATAGGAAAATGATGTAAACCTTGAATGAACAATATAGGAGGGAATTACAATGCATGAGACAGATTCAAAGAGATATCCAGGAAAGTAAAAAGTCAATCGAAAGCTGGCAAAACTGCTTGAAAGATACTAAAAATAGACTTTCAAACCTTGAAGACAGGATTGCAGCTAGTGATAGTGAAAGGAAAGATCTCTTAAAAATAACGAGGGACCAGGAAATAACCATTCAATGGCTGCAAGACAATGGGAAAAGGATCTGGCATACAGATAAGTGAGGCATATAGAACTCCAACTAGTCATAACCAAAGTAAATCTACACCCAGACATATAATAATCAAGATCCCAGAAATTCAGCATGAAAACAGAATTTTAAAAGCTGTTAGAGAAAAGAAACTATAAAAGAAAATCAATTAGAATCATGGCAGACTTCTCAATATAAACCATCAAGTAAAGTAGAGTTTGAAGTGAAGTGTTTCAAATCCTGAAAGAAAACAACTGGCAACCAAGATTGATGTACCTTGCAAAGCTATCTTTCAAAACTGATGGAAAAATAAGATACTTCCATGATAAAGAACAACTGAAGGAATTCATGACCACAAAATCAACCCTACCAAGAGTCTGAAGGATATTCTAGAGCGAGATAAAGATGACTATGGTTCCAGGAACAACAGCAGAGGAGAAGCGCCAAAAAGGACAGACAATTGAATGAAGGGAAAAAGTGAAGGACCAACAGCAAGAGGATAGCATGGCAGAGTTGAACCAATGCATGCCAGTTGTAACCATTAATGTAGAAGGCCTCAATTCACCCATAAAAAGAAACATATGGCAAATGAATCAAGAAACAAGATCCATCAAAATACAGTATACAGGAAACACATTTAACTCTAAAGGAAGTTCATAGACTGAAAATCAAAGGATAGAAAACAATTATTCCACATGACAGGAGACCAAAGAAAAAAGCAAGGGTAACTTGACCATCAACCGAGAATGGATAAGAAAGATATGGTATTTTCATACAATGGAAAGCTACCCAGCTATAAAGCAGGATAATCTCAAAGCTCTTGAAGGTAAATGAATGCAGCTGGAGATCATGTTCATGGGTAAAATGGTTTGGACTTACACAGGTGAATACCAAGTTATCTCCCTACCATAAAAAACTGAAGGAGTTAGTTTGATCAAAAAAGCACAATAGATATTGTGAAAGTGATAGGGGAGGAAACAGCTAAAAAGGGAAAGTGGTAGCCACTGTTAACTTCCTATTATCTTGTTTTGAATTCTTGTATTGTTTTCATTATTTTGTTAGATTTGGTTTTATTCTGTCTTGTTTCATTAGATTTTACTACATCTGATGGTATGGGCAGCTATTTTGAAGATAATGGGAAGTATTATGGTAACCATTGTTGATTTTCTATTATCTTGTTTTGAAGTCTTATAATGTTTTTATTATTTTGTTTTGATTGGTTTTATTCTGTTCTGTTTTTTTTATTTTATTATGTGTGATGGTATAAACAGCTATTTTGAAGAAAATGAGACATAATGATAGCCATTGTGGATTTCCTATCATCTTGTTTTGAAGTCCTATAATGCTTTCATTCTTTTGTCTTGATTGGTTTTATTCTGTTTTATTTGATTTATTATGTATGATAGCATGGATAGTTATTTTGAAGAAAACAAGAGACATTATAGTAACCATTGTTCATTTCCTATTATCTTGTTTTGAAGTCCTATAATGCTGTCATTCTTTTGCTTTGATTGGTTTTAGTCTACTTGTATTGTTTGATTTTATCATGTGTTAAGGTATGGACAACTGTTTTGAAGAAAACAAGAGACAGTATGATAGCCATTGTTGATTTCCTATTGCTTTGAAGTCCTGTAATGCTTTCATTCTTTGGTTTTGATTGGTTTTTTTCTGTTTTGTTTCATTTGATTTTATTCTGTATGATGGTATGGACAGCTATTTTGAAGAAAGCAAGAGGCATTATGGCAGCCATAGTTGATTTCCTGTTGTCTTGTTTTGAAGTCCTGTATTGCTTGCATTGCTGTGTTCTGATTTGCTTTATTCTGTTTTGTTTTGTTTTATTCTCTTTAAAATAAAAAAAATGATAATGTGGCTGAGTGTGTTTGTAGTTGTGTCTGCATCTTCTATTTTGTTCCATTGATCCTCAGGTCTCTTTTTTTGCCAGTACCATGCTGACTTTATCACAGTAGCTTTGTAGTATAATATCAAGTCAGGGATTGTGATGTCTCCTGCCTTGCCTTTGTTGCCTTGGATTGCCTTTACTATTCTAGGTCTCTTCCGCTTCTAGATGAATTTTAGGAATCTTTTCTCTAGATCTGTGAGGTATGCTAATGGTATTTTGATCGAGATTACATTAAATTCATCAGATACTTATTGAATTTTTACTATTTGCCAAAATTATATTAGAACTAAAATAACTGACATTTAAAAAAATAAACACTCTTTTTTTTTTTTTTTTTTTATTTGTCAGTACCGGGGATTGAACTCATGATCTCGTACCTGCCAGGCAGGTGCTTGAGCCACTGAGCCAACTTCCCAGCCTTAGTTTTTTTTGAGGCAGGGTCACATTATGTAGTTCAGAAAACACTTTCCTTTTTAAAGGTTGATTATATCAGATATTGTGTTGCAGCAGAAAACTACCATTTCTTTTTTGCAATATTTAGTGTGTCTTTACTGCTCTGAAATGAGATTATGATAGACAACTTTTCTAAATGTATCCAAGGTGAGTGTGTGTTTTCCTGGAATTCAGCGATGGGCCAGATGATGATCCTGATGTGACAAGAAGTTAGTGAAAAAGAAAATGACAATGATGATGACTAGCACTTCAGTAAGGCTTATGGTTCCTCAGTAACTGTTCACGTCTATCATATGAGTCACTTTATCCTCACAAGAACTCTTCATAGTATTTGCTCCAACTATCCTCATTTCACAAATGAGGAAATAGAGTCACAGAGTTTCACAGGAACTTAATCAGCTGCATAAAGCTAGTTTGTCACTTAGCTCTCCTTTTGTCCCCAAATGCTCTGCTATTTTGCCTCTGCCAAATGATTAGAAATAAAATTTTAATACAGGATATGAACATCTATTTGTAGAGTTAGAATTAATTATTTTTATTATCAAACGTATTATTGATAAAGATGAAATATTCATTTTTAAAAATTCAAAGGAAGATACACACATAGCAAGAAACCCAAAAAGTGCTAAACCTCATTATTCAACAATGCTTATTTATCCTTTGAGAAAGGAATATAAAAACCACAACACAAGCTGGCATTGTGACATACACCTGTAATCCCTCTGTTCGGAAGGCTGAAGCAGAAAGATCACAAGTCAAAGACAGTATGGGCAGATTATCGAGAATCTGTCCCAGTAACACAAAAAGGACTGGGATGAAGCTCAATGAAAGACCACTTGGGTAGCATGCATGAGATACTGGGCCTCATTCCTAGTACTAAAAATATATATCCATTAGGATGGATCAGAGTGGAAAAAAAAAACTTTTAAACTGACTATAGAAAGAAATGAAAAGCATATGAAATAATTGGGGAAAAATCATATTTTGCTGAAGGAAATGCAAAATGGCATAGCTTTTTTTGATAAAATAGTTTGACTATTTCTTTCAAAGATTAACTTATCGTATGGCCCAGGAATTCTACTCACAGGTATTTGTGCAAGATAATGAAAATATATATCCTCATGCAGGCAAATACTTATGATCATTTCCTTTATAATCACTAAAAAGTGGAAATAATATAAAGACTTCTCAACTGGTAAACAGATAAGCAGATTGCTATACTCTCACACCATGGAATGCTCCTCCAGCCTAAACAGAAATGAACAAACAGTGCATGCAATCAGTAGATGAATTGCACATGCATTAAGTTAAATGAATGAAGGTCACTCAGAGAACTGTATCCTGTAACACTCCCCGACGTGGAGTTTTCAGAAAGCAGAGCCAGTGGTAATAGAGTTTAAAGTGGAGGAGAAGGCAAAGGAATTTCTTAGAGTGAAGAAATGCATATGGCTTTATTATGGAGGTAATTTCATGACTTGCATGTGTTCCCAAAATTCACAGAACTATGCACCTATCATAGTTTACACCATATGTTAATTATGCTTCAACTACTCTGGTAAATAATGAAAGGATGGGATGAAACAAACATACTGCATAGCTCTGCTCACGAGTGCAGAGATCATGGCTATTGTGTTCTAGGTTGCTCCCTGGGTCACACAATGGACAACACAGATGTGAGTTGGAGTACATTGTATCACAGATAAGAACAGGCTGAGAGCTCACTTGGAGGTGGGCGACACAGCAAAAGCTGGAAAGGCAGGTCAGACTAAAAGGCTAGGAACTGTGCATAAGAGGTGTCTGTGTCTCCACACCTCAGCAGCTCCCCTCTCTACAGCATCTTAGAAAAGAAAAATACACATATCCATGAGGAGACATCTCATAGAATGTCACTGCTGCAGAATTATGAAACAGCAAGAAAGAAGAGGAGGAGCATGGTCCCAAGTTATCTAAATGTCTATCAACATGCTAATGAATTACTATCCTGTGGCATAATTAGCCAAGAAAATTATACAACAACAGAAATGAATGAGTGAGAGGTATTAACATGCACAGTCTTACCATTAGAATTCCTAATTACAATTAAAATTACCAAAAGATTTACAAGGTGGCTGGATATAAGATCAAAATGTAATTGCCTTCTCTATAATAACATTAGGTAGTTAAAAATGCAATTTTCCTTAAAGGCATCTCTTACAATAGGAACAAAACCCTAAAATGGAAATAATTTGTTCATCTCATCACCTTTTATAACTGTGGTTGTTAGTAGAAACTGCCTAAAAATGATCAATCATGAAATAAACACATAAGTACATTTTTATACAAGAAAAATAAATAGATAACGAGGAGGAGGAAGTAGAGCAAGTCAAAAAAATCCTTATTCTTCATGTCAGTTGTTCTCAGTAGATGAGCTCCATAGCAACAGAAGCAGCAGCTGCTGGGCACTTGCTGGAAATAGAAATCCTTGGGTCCTGGAAATTCTCAGGGTGCAGGCCAGTGACTTGTGTTTTCAGAAATCCTTAACGCTTATGTTGCACATCAAACTTCGGAATAATGGTTTCCTAGTGAGGACACAATATCTACTTTTTAAATTTATCAGTCACACAGAGGTGTAAAAAGATTGTATTGTTTTCTAATGGCTGCCCCAGGACAATCTCACATCAGAAATCGTGGACAGTAGATGCCTCTGGAGAGTAATGCTGCCTTTTTGGTTTTTATTTTTGAGACAGGACCTCTCTACATGGTCCAAACTGGCCTTAAACACACAACTTATTTGGCTCAGTCTCCTAAGTAGATGAAGATGCAGGTATGCCCTACCAAACATGGGACGATGCTAAATTCTTGAAAAAAGGTAATTGTGTGCCAAGACATTTTTTTTCAATTTTATTTCTTTCCAAACTGTTCACTTTTTATAGCATGTTAATCTGTGTTTTTTAGAAGGCATATACTTTTTAAATGAGTGGGGAAGATTTCTATCTCTTCTCTCTCTTTATGAAAAGCTCTAATGTTCATGGATGTTTCATTATCTAGGTCATGATCAGCAAGAAAAGAGTTCAGCAATTTACTAATAATATTAAATTAAGACTTTGTTTCATGCCTCAATCCATGTTTTTCCAACTCTTTACCAAGTATTTCTGGCAACAGAAAGAAACATCTAATGAGCTTTCTCACTCTGGGTTCTCCACATATAGAAAATTAAGTATCAATTTCACATATGCAGATATTAATATGTCTCCCATGTGAAGAATGAATCGGAAGAAGTATCAGGAGGTTCTGAAGATGAGAGTTTGTCATCTCCACAGAAGAAGCAGCACCATCCAATTCTGCGGAAGTCCTTGTTCTGAGGAGGAGCCACCCTCTCTGGCCTATGAGACCGTGCTGCTACTTCTTTCCAGATCTGCCCACGAGAGCGAGAGTTGCTTCCCTCCTTTAATCTGGGCTGGCCCCTTACTCTTATGAGTCAAATCAGAAATGGACTTCAAGCCATACTTTGAGCTGAATTTCTATCTCTTCCTAGAAAATTCATAATTCTGATTCCAGCACCAAATGAAGAAGTTTAAGTAGACACAGGACCAGATCCACAGTGGAGAGACTCAAAAGTTTCTGTCAGCCGCTCTACCTGAGCTCCCTGACCACAGCCAGTACCGATTGCCCAGCATGTTTGTCAGCTCCTGGATCTTGTGTTCCCATGTACCATCAGTTGCCTGCAGTCCCCACTGACACTCCTGAAGCAGCCTGAGTCTGAACCACAGAACTGTGGTTCTTGCCTTTAAGGTATTCTGACTTGGGTGATTTATGTGGCATGGTGCTCTCTTTGGCAGCACATGTACTAAAATTAGAATGTGTTTGGTGTCTGTGAGCAAAGGAGAAAAGTGTGAACCAAAATGGGAAAAAAAATGTAAGGGCTTTTTACTTTAGGAGCAGAATTTAGAAAACATGAGGAACCCAAGACCCAAGAAAAGGTTCTCAAAAGAAGAACTGGGCTTAAAGTAAGCAAAAATTCGGGCTGGTACAAGCAAAATGTAGTCTCAGAGGCAAGTTCAAGTAAAAAGCATAGGTATAAGACCACAGAAAGACTTAAAACAATGCCTGGAGAACTTCCTAGCCAGCTGATATGTCATCCAAGACTCTTACAGGAGTTGTTCTACAGCATTCTGGTTATCACTGCAAAGGTATAAAGGGGTCTGTCTCAAAGAATCTGGGTGTGGCATTTCACTAATGGAGTGGGTTTATAACTTGATACACAGGAAATCTATGAAGTTTTTAAAAGGAACTATACTAACTTGGATTAAAAAAGAAATAGGGATATTTTAAAATGAAAAGTCTTTGGTTCCCTAACCTAGTGATGGTGAATCATGATAACAAACAGCTGGCAGCAGTAGCGTGCCATAGGTTCACCATCATGACCCTAACCTCTTACTGGGAGGGAAGAGGCTAAGAAAGCTTCTGATTGCAAATATAGACTGTTTCGTAGGAAAATTAAATGACGGCTCAGAGTGTTGAGTTCAGAGCCATAAAGGATCACTTTCCAGGACCAGAATTTGAACCAGACTAAAAAACTAACAAAAGACTGGCAATATATTCCTGGTTGGATTTCAGAATTATTGTGAACTAGTGAAAACTACATGACCATTCTTTTTTCACCTTTTAAATGATAGTTAAATTATAATTTGTTTAATTATTATAATTATTTATTATAATTCTCTTGTTGAATTATTGTAATTATTAATTATAATTATCTTGTTCACATTGTACTTATGTGTAGGCAGATAACTTGTTTGTTCTATTTACACATCTCTGCACACAAGAATTTTCCCCATTCCTGAACCTAATATTGAGATGTTGGATTTACAGCCAATGCCATAATGGTAATTCCAGGAGATGATGTGAGAAGGATGCGAATTATGGTGGGCAGAGCAAAGAAGGTAGGAAGCAGAATCCAAAGGTGGAGACTCCGTGTGCAGGTGTGCCACGCTCCCAGTGAGCAGAGCTAGTATCTCCTCTGAAATCTGGGCTCACTCTGTTTCCTCTTTGACCAGCAGAACGTGGTGAAGGGAATCTCAATCTTAGCACTGACAACTGCTTCCTTCCTCTCAGATGCTTCTTGTTGGAGTGAAGAAGCCATGCTCCAAGGAAGTGCAAGCTGCACGTGGAAAGAACCATGTGAAAGAGCTAAGCCCACAGTCAACACTCTCAGGTGAGGTTGCAGTCAGCAGCCAGCACCACACCCAGCACAAAAATAAATCATTTTAGAGACTTCCACTCTGTCAACTCCAATTGGCTGTAGCCCCAGCCAAAACTATGTGAAGCAGAAGCTTAGGCCAAGTGAACCTCATTAATCTCTAGAGTAAGAAAGGATAATAAAATGGTTGTTCTTTTAAGCTACTAAATTTTAGGATGGTTTGTTGTAGCACTGAACAACTGAAACATAAACTTTGGCAAAGTCTTCAGCAATGAAGTAGTTGTGTGCATTTGATCCCAACGAGCATCATTTTAGCCTCACTTGCACCATATAATTGTTTAATTATTTTGTGGCTATAATTGCAAATTATCTAAATCATGCTTGCAATGGGATAAGAAAGAAAAATCTTAATTTCATTAACATTGATTTACTACATCAATCAGATTCTCACACCAACCTTTATTTTAATACTTCCTCAGATGGGAGAAAAATGAAAAACAAAACCCAAGGTCAAAACTATCAAATAGAAACTTGGAAGTGTCTCCTGAGTTCCTGCATGCCAAGAGCACAGACATTTTGCTTGGTGCTGAGAATAGAAGACTCCAAGACCTCAAAGTTCATACAAAAAAGAGAAGAGCAGATCAGACTCCAGCAGCTGTGAGCTTGACCTGGTCTTCTCAATTCCTCCTGCATACCCATCTCCATACTCGGAGCGCCCACTGACTAGTTAGCAACCTCTGCTGGCCATTGTTAGCAATATTAACGCAAGTCCTTAAGATTGTATAAGAGAAGCCCTGAGTGTCCCAAGATCCCTTCTAGGGTTCTTTTCCTGCTCAGATTCTAAGAAGGTGGAAACACAGTGTTTCACAGAAAGCCCTGCCATTCCAATGCTTCAGGTCCCCAACTCTCCCTACCTAGTGTCCACTCTCTTTGTCCTGACCTTCAACTGTGTTTAGTGCATGCCAATATCCTCCAGATTCCCCTACCCTCATGCCCAGAGATCTGCAACCACACCCTGATTCAACTTTCTCAAGCAGCAGACCACCATCAGCCCTATGTCCTGCAAGACTTCAGAGCCCTGCCATGTGTGTCCCTCTGATCACTGTCCTTTCCTTCATGGTCTAAGACCTGTCATTCACTGCTGTCCCCTTGCAGGAAGATACAGCTCCATACAGAACAAGCCCTTCCCTCTCCCTCTCTTGGTCCCTACTCTGTGTGGTGTACCTGCGTTTCTGCAGAACTGTAGCACTATCCAACATGGTCTTGTGTATTCACTCATTTGCATTTTTAAGTCTGCCTCCTCTCACAGGCCACAGAAATAATGGAGATAGCAGCATCATGTACGATGTAGGTATTCAGTGAGTATATGATCAATTAATGATGACTTCTTCCTTTGTGGTGTATATTTTTCTTTCAGAAACTCAGTGTTTTTATACCACAGAGCATTAGGATGCTCTAGGTCTGCAATCCAATAGTGGAAAGCATCCACTTTGCCTAGAGTCTTCACAGGTCAAGTAAATCAAGAGACACATCTGGAAATCTCAGTGTGCCTAGATTTCCTAGAGTTCCCAGAGCATTCCATGAACAAGTAGAAAGCTGTTGTGTTGAAGGAACCCAATAAAACGTCATTTCAAAATACTCTACTTTGGTGTGCTGATGACTTCAAACTGAAGGGGCCAGCAAAAGCAGGGCATTCCATGGGCCACTTTCATTTAATGAAAGGGGGATCTTCAAGATACAATTAAGTGTCATGACCCCCCCAACTTCAGGATTCCTGTCTTCTGTCAGGCACAACTGACATACCACAGGAGAAGACTAAAGTTTTATATCTGGCCTAGAGAGGCTAGTGCCTGTTGTAGAATTTCCAAGACCAGAAGGGCTCTTTCAGGAAGACTTTAATGGTACACCACTAGAGATGCTCAAAACTTGGCTGGACCCTGAACCAAGGAGAGGTCCCCTTTTACCCTTTTATACCATTTGTGACATCAGGCAAGTAGAGATACAGAAGTGAAACAAAGGCAGCCAGTTACCTGAGTGGTTAATCTTATCCTGTGTGTCTCAGGATGTCAGGATGCTGTGAAGCTTGTTTATAACCCCCTTTGTCAGTTATGTGAGTGTTGGTACCCAGTGTTGTCTCTCTAGGCGGGGATTCCCATGAGAGAACCGCCTGAAGTGTCTACCCTCTCAGTGAGCGAAGTGCAGGCCTCAGGAGAGACAAGGCTGCATTCCCGAGGGAGGGGCAGCTGGAGGAGCTGCTAGCCCGAGGCTGGAAGATGTTCCAGAGGGGAGAAAGGCTATGTCTCTACTTTATTTCTCCCCAGTGGCTTCCTTTCCCCAGCTTGTCTGTCAGACTTGCCACACCAGGTTGTTACCCACAAAGAGGTAGTCAAGGGCACAAAGCAACAGAATGGATTAGAAGAGGATAGATCTGAAACTAGCCTCAGGTTCAGGATGTTTTCTGAGTCATGTAGACCCCATCCCAGAACAAGTGACTTGGAATCTCTAGGTCAGAAACTGGAACACACTTAGAAAACACAGGTGATTCCAAGGTTCACTCTCGGTTAACTACTAGTGGCCTAAAGACATGCAAACAGTGGAGAGGGTGATTAACTTGAGAAAGATGAGAAGGAAATTGAATTGAACCTGGGAGAATGGATTAAACCTAAGTAACAAAAAAAGAAGAAATGAATGTTCAGAGTGAGGTCCTGGAAGGGACATCGCATGTCACACTGACCCAGCCTGTCTGCATACAAGCAGTCCAGTAGAGGACAGTGGGAGGCACCTCTGGAGAGAAACACAACATACCATAAGAGGCTTTGAGAATCTGAACTTCAATCCCTGGCCCCTTGAAGGCTTTTGGAAGGAATGCACAGCAGTGATGATTTTGTGTGGAAGGGTCAGCATGCTTCCGTGACAAGGAGAGTGTCTGCACAAGGCTCATCTCTTTACAGTGGGAATGTGGCCCAGCATCAGCTCCCCCCCCAGTTTCTTTACTTTTATCTTCCAAGGAGAGTGTCAGTGTCAAACAAAATTTCAACTAGTTTTAGTTTGACCAAGTTAGGAGAGACAAAAGAGGAAATAACAGAGATGCTACACTTTGTTTCCCAAGATTTTATCAAACTATAAGATGTCTGCATTTTTAAAATGAATAAAAAAATCAGGTGTTGTGGTAGATCTAAACCCAGTTACTCAGGAGGCTGAGCCAGGTCACAAGTTCAAGGCTGACCTGGGCAACATAGACCCTGTCTCAAAATAAAAAGGGTTGGGAGGGTAGCTCAGCAGCATAGTGCTTGCCTAAGGTACACAAAGCCCTGGGTGTCAATCCCCAAGACTGAAAAAAAAAAAGCATAATGAAGTGAACATGGTCTCTTCCATATTATCTTTGAATTTACTAAAAGAAATTGGTGTGCTTTGAAATTTGCTTCTAGAAGTACATGCTGTTTTCTCCACTCTACCACAAGGATCTATTTGCTTCTACAAGGATTTAGAATACTTACAATAGGAAAGCATGAATAGTTGATTTTCAGCTTTTACTACAAAAATTGTATTTCTGATTCCCTAGAAACAGGGTAATATTGACACTTCGGTGAGTGTCTAAACTGGGATGGCGATTCTGGTTCTACAGCTTTGCTTTAAGTCCAAGGCCAGAAAGAATGGCAGATGTGATGAAAGGAAAGCTCTGGTGTACACAGAAGAGGAGAACCTTCCTCTTCCAGCCTTGATGGGGTATGGACAGGTGAGGCTGAACGGAGTGCGAGGTCCATTGCCAGTGTCCTTCAGCGCTAATTTGGAGCAGCAGAGGCAGGGAAGCCTACATGTTCCCAACCTGGCCTTTGAGAAATGGGTCACTGGTAGCCACCTCACCCATCACAGCAGGTCTAGTAATGATGAGCAAGACTGAGGAAAGACTAGTGGTGCCCCAGAGCCTGTGCAAGGTCTGGACCAGCAATCTGTCTCTTCCTTAGTAGAGAGTTTCAGGGGATCTGACAGTGACCACTGACCACAAAACCATGGGGTCCACAGAACATGGGATCTCATGCTCTGCAGAAGCCAGATGGGATCTGCTCCATGCACACAGCAAGCTGCATGCAGAGGCCCACCCACCTGCAACCAAAGACTCATGCCAGGGCCACAGGGCTCACAACCTTCCCCACCTCCTCAAGATCATGTCCTCTCCTCATGCAGCCAGATACCGGCTGGGAAATGGAGGGAGGGGAGGCTCAGTGAGAATAAAATCTGGATTCTGAGGTAGTTGAAAACAGGTATTTTCCCACCTCTTTCTCATCCCCAGCAGATGGGGGTTTGTAAGAAAATTCAGATGATTTGCAAGAAACTATAAAATCTGAATTTTCTTCATTCATTAGTTCCCTTAATTCATGTGGGATGTGTCTAAAGTCCTCTCACCCCAATTTTCAAATAATACTGACTCCATATATACTATTTTTTCCTACAATACATGCCCATGATAAACTGTAACTGCTAGGACTATTATGACAATACACTATCATAAAAGTTATGTGCATGTGGTTTCTCTTCTTTGAAAGAGTCAAGCCAAATATTACTATTTTTAGACAATGATTGACTATGAGTAACTGAAACTGAGGAAAGCAAAACTATAGGAAAAGGGATATTTTTCTGCATGTATTTTTCTGTTATTTTTGTATTATAGAAGGGACATGCAAAAAAAAGTAAATATTCTCTTTAATTATAGACACATAAAACTACCTATGGCTTACTTTGAAATATGTATATAATATACAAATATACATTGTGATGTAAGCCCCATATCATTATTATTTTTGTGGTGAGAGAACATTACATCGACTCCCTTAGTATTTCTCAAAATATTATTAAGCATTCATCACGTGCAGTTGTTCATGTATTTCACAATAGTTTGTATATTTCATACCACAATTACTAGTTTTTCTCATTATAGGATATTTTCTGAAACATTTCCCTATGGAAACTAAATCATGGCCATTGTAGTTAGGTGTTAAACAAGAATTTGAAAGCTACATTGACAATATACTACACTTTCCAAATGAACTCATCCTTTCTTTCCAATTTCTAAACACAGCTGTCATCCACAAGATGGCCCTCAACTCAGCACAATATAGTTCTCCTCCTGAACAGTAGGGTCTCTAGGAGTTAAATCCTTTCTGTTTCCTGAAACATTTATGAACAATTAATTGAGTGGGTGAACAGCAGAATTAAATACCATGCAAACAAACTGATATGTGTCTTTGGTGTTCATTTTCACCAAGCAGAGCCAAATTACAAATCATGTGGGCAGCAGCACAGCATATTTTGGCTGTGCTGAACTCCAAAGAACACTGCATTACCTTGAGGACTTGTGCCAGTTTTTTAAACACATGAAACTATAGTGACAGGAAAGGAATAGGTTCCAAAAGACTAACAACTGTGCAAATGGAGTTTAAAAAAAGAAGAAAGAGAAAACAAGATATAGCCATTGCAAAAGATTGCTTGATTTTAGATTGCCAGAATTCTTGATTCCGGCTTTTAATAGCTTTTAATCAAAACACAGCCAGCTGCCTGTATTTAACGTTAATTGTTAAGCTTGTCATCTCAGCCAATCATTTTCCTTCTGAGCTGGCACTGTAACAACGACAACAAAAATGTAAAACTCTCTTGCTGACCCAGTTTGGGGAAGGGGGGTGATGAAGAATTAGTTCTAGGATTCGGTCAGCCTTCCTGTGAAGAACACAGATTCAGCTTTCTAAAGCAAGGCAACAGACAACATCTGGGCCTGGAAGCCTCCCTCGCACCTGCTAGATGAACGGACAGTGAGTTTAGCGTGTAAACCCTGTCAAATCCTTCTCTCCTTTTCCACCAGAGTTCCTCACGCCCCCAAAAGTAGTGGTTGCACTTCAAGGAGTGGAAGATTTTTTGTTTGGCGTCAGCTAGAGAGGTGGTCACAGAGGAGCCGCCTTCCCTAGCTCTTCTCTGCTTCCTTGTCAGCTCAGAACACTGGGATAGCAGCCCTATCCTTGACTCTGTGCAATTTGGAGAAAGTTTCTCTCTGCTCCTGGACTGCAAACAATTCCAAATAGCTCATCCTAGTCTCTGATTTTTCCTCAGGGAATAGATATTTTAGTCTCTTCTCCAGACTGAAATTCAAAGCATGCAGCTTCCTTTGAGTGAATACAGAAATCCAGGCAGAAACAATCTCAATTTCTCTTTCTCTCCCTTCCTCTTCATCTCCCTGTCTGGGTGTCTGTGTCTGTGTCTCTGTGTCTGTGTCTCTGTCTCAGTCTCTCTGTCTCTGTTTTGTCTCTCCCTCTCTCATAAACCATACGTGATGGCCAATATAGACTTCTCAACAGTGCTGAAAAAGTAGCCTGATCATCACAGGACAGCAATTGCCCCCTCTGAGGCCCAGAGGCACCTCCATGAATGATTCACCCTTCAGCCTCACAGGATCTCTGCTGAGGTTAACCTGCAAAGCATGTGGTCTTTGTGTGCAGCACCCGGGCTTCTTCTCTAGTCTTTCGGATACTGAAGACAGCTAATATTCAAATTAGTGTAAGCAAACCCACATTGATTAAATTAAATCTCTTCTCTAGCTTAATATGCATGACTTGACATAATCAGGATGGAGAGTGAAAGCATAATTAAAAGGTGAGAATATATAGTGCAGCTATTTGGAATTAGGTATAATTGAACTGAGCTTGTAAATTTTGATATTACTGATTGCACAACAGTCCTGGGCTACCTTTGGTTTCACAAGATAAAGGAATGTGAGTTGGTGAACTGGGGGGGTTAATCAAGAAATAATGTCTTGGAAAATCTTTCATAAACAACAACAAATCTTACAAGAAAACTTGACGGACCTGACCTGAAAAGCTTGCTTGGGTTACTTAGTGGAACCACCAGAGGTGGCCCAGCACACCGCGCCGGGCTCCGCCCTGCTCCTTGGGAGGAGAACTGTTCTGACCGTGTTGATTTCATGGCAATAGCTGACTCATCCCAAGATCCTCCTCATTACTGCCCACGAACTCTCATTCTTTCTCTGTGGCCCACACATAACCCCCACGCCCACACCCCACCCACATTACCCACAGGTGAAATCGCAATCGGAAAGAGCACCCCAGCGGCGCGGCAAACAAGCCTGTTCTGCAGGTCCAGCACGCTCTTGCCTTCATTTTCTTAACCCCCCTTTCCGTGATGCTCCCATCACCTCGGATCTCTCTCTCGGAGAGAAGGAAGAGAAACGGGTAAGCCGGCGCAGGAAAACGCTGCCGACCTGAGTAGGTGCACTCCTTGCCTCCTCTCTCCTCATCCATTTCTCAACAGCACCCAGGCTCAAGGCGAAGCGCAGACATTGGAAGAATGATTGTACCCCGCTGGCAGAAGCGAAAACTGAGGCTCAGCGAGGATCCATGGACTGTCAGGAGAAAGACGCGGGCCCTTGATCCCCGGGACTCTGGCTCTGGAAACTGTCTGCTCTTTGCTGCCTTGCTATGCTGTTTTCCTGTGAAGCAGGGGTCCCCAAACCCTGGGCGTGGATTTAGCAGTCTGTAGCCTGTTACAGGCGTGAGGCAAGTGGCTGGTCCCCTAGCACCACCTGGTCTGTGTGGGCAGCCATTCCCTAGCCTGAATTCCGCTTCAATCACTGTCTTGGTTTCTGGTCCTCTGGTCAGTCTGGGCATTCGATTCTCATAGGAACAAGAACCTGGCTGAGAACCATGCAGGCCTGGAGTCTAGACGGTGCATGCCTCTGAAACTCCACCCCACCCACCTGTCTGTGCAAAAATTGACTTGCACTGACCGAGTCCCTGGTGCCAGAGGTTGGGGACCAGTGCTGTAGAGATACTTAGAGCTATTTTACTTCAACAGGCAAGATGGAGAAAATAGTTCAGAAATGATGGTTTGTGCCTGTCGCATCAAATTAAATTTGGATTAAAGCTGAGCCTGCATATGTTAAGCTGGTTCAAAAGCTTCCTCAGTACATGGTGAACTGCAAAGCCTAACTTGATTAGTAACATTTAGTGTATGATGCTCTCCCTCCGGGAAACCCAGAAAGTGTTGTCTCGTCTCTGTGTCTGTCTTTTCCCCCTCTTTTCTCCCCCTTGCTCTCCCTCTCCCAGAACAGAACCCGGAGTGGAAGGCCACTCTGATAAACAGTCATGAGGGGTTTGGTTGCTTGAGGAGACCACCGTGTGGAATTCTTTTCACTCTAAGAACCAGGGGCTCATGAAAGCTGTTGCAAATGGTGATCACTGCAGCACACTTGGGAACAGCCACACTATGATAGGGAGGAGAAACTCTAGTCTAAATGTGAGGGGTCAGATGTGCCCAGTCCATGGTCTTCCAACATCAAGGAATGAAGTTGTGAACCGAAAGAGGAAGTTATGAGTTTTGTTGGAAATAAGGAGGGGAAAAAATAATAGTTCCAGGATTTCCAGAAGGGGTCCTCAGTGGGTGACCACCAAGGCTCTTTGTCAGGGGTAATTTATGCAGCAAAGTCACAATGTAGGTGAAATGATTAACAACCTATAGGATCACAAGTATAGCTACTTAGCTGATACTGCTCCAGTAGGGAAGCAAGGCACGAAACAAGGAAACATCACAGGCTTTGGGGGAAAGGATGAGTCCAGATGTTCTGCTGACCCACCTCTGTGGTCTGATGCCTATCTGGACTCATTGGACCAAGAGGTGCTAATTGCAATAGAATCACAAGCTGCTGTGTATCTCCAGGGAGCCTGGCTATGACATCTCCATCTTGAGGCCTGGTTCTCCTCAGGTTCCAACTGGAGAACAAAACACTCAGGTGTACCCTGCTGACCAGCACAGCTCCTCTCCTGAGGACTTCCTGGGCTTCTCTCAGCCTCCTTGCAGCTTAGTTCAGGATGACGTAACTGAGTTCTGGCTCCCTTGATAAGTTGTTTAGCTCTTGCTTCCCCAGCCTTGACAGTATGGAGATCATATGGCTCAGATGGTGTAGCAACTATGGGGAAGAAGAGGCTCCCCTACCCATACTAGAATCTGATGTGTTTCCAGTTTGAGGGGCTTAAAAAATAATAGAATTTTTGGAGTCCACAAGTTCTTTTCAAAAGAAAAGCAAGTTTGTCCCAGAGGTCCAACCTGAAGTATAGCAGGACAGCTAAGAATGTCAACAGCGATGCAGACAAAGGTAGGCCTGGAGAGGAAGGGAGCACATGGAATGACTCCTCTGGGTGCTCCTGCGCTCCCCCAGGGTGAGCATTAGGGCTTGTATCTAGATATCCCTCCAGTGCCTCGTGTACTCATAGGTGGAGTGTTCTAGAGGTGGCTTGATAAAGGTTATATTCTGCTGGGATTAAAAATACTGTATTAATTTACTGGTTTAGCATAGTTCCAGGTGTGGATAATGGGAAAGACCACGCTTGCAGTGAGTAGCACCACCCAGAGGACTTGTAACCTGAAGAGGATAAAAGCAAAAGATGGAAAGCAGGCTGCTTGCTGCTGGGTACAACCTGCCTGCTGGGCCATGGACTCTTCCTCCTCTACAATGCCACTCTATCATGCCACCCCGCCCTGAGCCAGTCAGCTATGGACCGAAACCTCTACAAACTGTGAGCTAAGTAAACATTTCCTCCTTTAACTTACGTTCATTGGGTATTTTATCCCAGCAACAAGAAAATCCACTAAGACAGAAAGGGCAGCATAAGGGAGTGGCCACAGCCAGCACTCTGAGAAGGTACCAGAAAGAAACAGGAATTAGAGGACAGTCACCCCTCTGTATCCACGGCATTGGTCCCAGGACCCTTTCAGACACCAAAATCTGGTATAAATCCTTGATGTAGGACTTGCACATAAACTGCACATATCTGCCCACATGCTTCACCTCACCTCTAGGTGACCTATAATATTCAATGCAATGTAAATATTATGTAAATGGTTACTGTGTTGTGTTGTTTAGGGAATAATGACAGAGAAAACATCTGCATATGTTCAGCATAGATATTTTTCAGTATGTTTGATTTCTAGGTAGTAGATCGGTAGCCCACAGGTAGAGACAGAAACTGCATTTGAATAGCAGCTGCAGCCCCAGTTACAGAAAACAGCCGTGGGTGGAGGGGAGCTGTGCAGAGGCTGGGGCTGGCTAAGGGGCCATCTTCCTGCCACCACACACAGCTCAGGCCCCTCAAGGCCCTTCGCTACTCTCTTTCTGCTACTCCTCTCCTGTTCCGTAGCCCCGTTCTACCTACTTTTTATGTTTTGCCAGCTTCACCAGCACCTCCCTGACTTCCACTTGTATCCAATCTCCTGCTTTCCTCTCGCCTTCTCTCTCCCCAAATCAAAGCCTAGAATCAGCCCTCTCCCATTCCCGAGTTCTGGGTAGCTTTCCTAGTGCTTTCTCCAAGGTGTTTCCAGTGACTAATACCTGCTCTTCATGGTAGGGAGGGAAGAGGCAACATCTTTATAGCTTTATGTCCTGCTTTTAGGCAAATGGAGGAGGCTCATGTATCTGCTTCTTCTCAATTGGCTCCCACTCAAAATGATCCTTGGCCTAAAGCAATGGAAATGGTATATTTTGCTGCCCTCTACACTGTCATTTGAATGTGATTTGTCTAATTGTGTCCAAGGGTCCACAGTAATTCAGCGGTTAGTCTGTAGGGTGGCAATATTGGGAAATGGAGGAACCCAAGGGAGAGGTTGTTGGGTCACTAGGCATGACCTCAGGAGGTAGTTCTTGAGAGAAGATTGTTATATAAGTCTGAGTTTGGCCCCACCCATCCTAATTAGAGGCACAATTGCTTGCTGCAGGGCCACGATTGCCACCTGTGCCATGAGGTATGTAGACAAAGGCCACCACCAACCCTAGGCTGTGTCATTGGGAATTTAGTATCCAAAACTATGAGGTAAGATGAACAGTGACTCCTTTTCTCCTTATAACATTAGCTACCTCTGATTGGCAAACAGCTGCAGGGACAGGTATGCTATTGGGGAAGGCAGGGCTCTGCAGTTGGGGCTGGCACAGAAGAGGCTGAGAGTTGAGCTTCAGCTGCACCAGCAGCTCCCCTTGCATAGGAATGTGAAGGGCACTCTCTAATGTGCTCTACATCCCCTCCATTTCTCATTCAGAAGATTTGGATTCTAGGAATCAGCCTGTAACAAGAGAAGCTGATATTTTTTCTTGGTTCCCAGGAAGTCACCAGCTAGGATGCCATTGCTGGGTGGTAGGTCCAATAACTTGTCCAGGTCTGGAAAGCACAGCTTGCCCTTCTCCAAATGGCTAGTCTTTATGTAGCAGCCAACAGGCCCTCTCCAACAGCCCCTGGCTGCCTCTCAATAAGGACTGGGCGCATCGCATCACAGGATGCACAGTCTGTGGCAGATGAAGCTCCAGCTCAGCAGGGTGGATACAGGAGACGGGGAAGAACATTTCCTTCTTCCAAGCCTGAGCCCTGGGGCACCCAAGCTGAACTAGATTTGACAAGTGCTCGAGTCATGTCTAAACTTGCACAGATGGAATTTTAAGAACATAACATGTGGAAAAACTTGTGCCGGGAAGCTAGTTTGTGCAGCACATCTCTGCTGTCCTGCAAGAAAAAACAACAGGAACACACAAGCCCATGTCTCACAGAGGTGATTCTGCCTATTCTTTGTATCTGAAGAAAGTATCCTTAAAAACTATCTATGGAAATGTCGTGCTGAGGCAGGTAACACAGAGGATGAGAGTGAGGCCTAATAAACTGTGAACTGGTTCCTCTCTCCTCACCCGAATCCAAAGCAGTCTCTTATTTCTTCCACCAACCCCTCACTGCTTATGTGAGAACTCATTCTCCTTCTGGGAAATGGAAGCAGAGATTTTTACAAACAAACAGGATAAGTTAAATGAGGACTGAGAAGTCTCAGAGCTCAAACTTGTGATACTCTTCCTGGAACAACATGAAAATTAGTTGTGGCTACTCACAAAATGAGGTGCTCACCATGAGACACTGGAAGGATGATCACGTAGTCCACGCCACAGGCGGCTGTCAGCTACTTCCTAACTCCTGTGCGGATGTTGGTAGCTTATGGTGCTGACCCCAAGGGAAGCCAGTGATTTCTGAGTTCAGATATCATATCACACACACTTGGGGTCTACAAAGATCCCTCGCTCTCCTCTAGAACTTCCCTCACTTTCTGTCTCAGGAAGTTTTTGCTAGTAGAAAGAATGAGTGGAAATCTTTATTCTCATGTTATCTGTGTTCTCCCAAATCTGTTGTTATGGTTGAGGTATTCAAGAGTATTTTTCACCTTGTCATGTCACTCATAAAACTTAAAAGTCAAGGAAAAACAAAATCTTCTTGCCTCTCTTTTGCTACTCCCTCAGCTTCTCCTTGAAACCATGAGCCTCATTCTTGAGTTTTTTCTCAGCTTAGGCAGCAGTAGGGTAGGGGTCTGTATAAGGGAGACCCTCAGTGGGAGAACATTTTAGTTAATATTTGAAAAAGATTTCACTGCTTTAAAGATACCTCAGAAACATTATCTTTCATGTGCTTGTCTGCACAGTCCTCAATGGTCATTGAGGGCCAGTTGAGAGTTCGCCTGCAGAAAGCCTGTGAGAAGGATTGGATGGTCGTCAGTCACCTTCTCCATGGCGGCCCACTGAAATCCTGAAGGTTCTCCACACGGAGTCTCTTGGTTCAGGCGTATGTGACCCGGTGGCCACGCTGACCTTGCTACCACCTCAGAAAGAAATGACTCCAGGATGCCATTCCTCTCCAGGAGGGAGAGCACTCAAGGAAGCTGGCACCCAGCCTCAGGCCCCATGGGAAGGCAGAAGAATGCTTTCTCTCTCCCTGCAACTGGCACTATTGAATCTCTTCTCCTAAGCACCAAAAAACAGTAGTAATAAAGAAATTTGAAACCATTCTCTGATGTGTAGGCTGAATTCAAATGCCAACTGTGTTCCCAAATTAACCTTGGTTAGGTTGCTTTAACTCTTTTAGCCTACATCTTCTGGAAGGTAGGGCTTCTAAGATCTGCTCCATAGAGTCAATTCAAACAGTAAATGTAGTGCTGGCTTCTTTCCCCCACGCATATGGAAAAGGACACATGGGCTGTTCTGTCAGGCCAATGACTCTTAAATTAGCCACTACTGATTGCTGCCCTACTTTACAGTCAAACAATGCCATCCACCCACACCATCAACCTTCTGAGGACAAATTCAAACCATTGCAAAGCTCATGAACCAAGAAATAACTCTTGATTCCTTTTCCAAACCCTAAAAAAAAAAATTACTGGCTTTCTTTCCTTCTCCTGCTTGACTCCAGACTGCACACAATACCCCTCACTCAACTGCATCCCTCCCACTGCTCTGCCCTCCAGAGCAACCCCTGTTTTTACCCAGGTCTTTGTTTGAAATGTTTCCCATTTTCTCTAAATTGTAGCATGCTATGCATTGGAAGAAAAGATCTGTTCTTCTGTGCCATGCTAAATACCTAGCACATTGTAGAAATTATTAAATTACAAAACCAAGAGTGATCCCAAAAAACGGGAAGGGATTCTGGTTCCATGGAAAGATATATGCATTCGTCTTCCTTCAGTCTTCTTTCATACACTGGTGCACTTCTGCAAGGCTGACACACTGGGGCTTCAAGGGTCACACAGGGAAATATATGTAGGAATTTGTCCACAGAGAACACCTATATCTCAGTATCTATCACCAAGGGATTCCTTTAATTCTCCTGCCAAGTAATTCCAACTTCTACATTACATCATTTCTCATTATCACCAGACTACTCCATGGTATTTGAACAACTAGCATCCATAAGGGCAGGCATAGCATCTCATTCATCTTTGCATCCCACTCCTACTGACTGGCATGAAACACACAGATCACTGTGGTTCAATTGAATGCATCATAATACAGCTCACCACAGTGCACTGTACTTAGAATATTCACATGTGGATAAATGCCATCCATAGAAATACTGTTATTGCTCTCCAGCTGGAAGCAGCATTAAGTGGTCCAAATGAAAACTTATTTTGTGCTCTTACTTTTGAAAGCAGAAGGAACATCTCCAAGAAGAAGGAAGAAAAAGAATGGGAAATAACAGAAGATAACAAATATAATAGAGCCAGACACCCACAGAGAAGGTATTGTTAAGGTAGTTTGAAGGCAAAATTAGATGTCCCAGCCTCAGATTTCTTTGGAATATGTAAATTGCTCCACCTCTAGAAGAATGTGCCTAAATATTTGACATGTCAGAGGCACTGAGTCAGATCTTTCTGAGGTTCAGTGGTTGGTTTCCCAGAATAGATTCTTACTCCTATTTTTTCACAATGTGGGAGCTAGAAGTCTGAGACTGAGCTGTCAGTTGGATTAAATCCTTTTGAAACCTTGCTTGTAGACAGCCATTGTTATGGTTTAGGTCTAAAATGGTCCCCAAAACCTCATGTGTTTTGAAGGCGGTTGCATTATGTGGGCAGTATCACTGGCTTGATTTTTGGAGGTGGTGTCTGGTTGCAGGAGACCAACCAGCGGGGGCATGTCCTAGAAGGGTTTATTTCCCTCTCCAGCTCCTCCCTTGATTTCCTCGGCTTCCTGGACCCCATGCCTAAGCAACTGTCCTTTACTGTACCCCTCTACCATACTGTCTTACCTCGGAGCTAGCTGGTTAAAGACTGAAACCTGAACCAAAATAAACCTCTTATCCCTTAAATTGCAGGTGTCAAGTATTTTGTCCTAGTGACAAGAAAAGTGACTACAACAGCCATCTTTTCCATGTGTCTTTACATGGTTATTTCTCTGTGCATGTGTGCCCACATTTTCTTCTCTTAAGGACAACAGTCATATCAGATTAGGGCTCTCCATAACGACCTTATTTTAACTTAAATCTCTCTTTAAAGTTGCTAATTTTAAATAGTCATAGGATGAGGTGCTGGGGGTAAGACTTCAAAATATAAATTGGGTGGGGTACACAATTTAACCAATAATAGTATCACCAAAACTAATTACTGAACTAACATAGGTATTCCCATAAAATCTTCTTGATCACACTTTGCCAAAGATGATCTGTTAGTCAGCTTTCCATTACTACAAAACAAATACCTGAGATATCAATTTATAAAGATAAAAGGGTTTTTTAACTCATAGTTTTGAAAGTTTCAACCCATGATTAATCATGTTGCTTTTAGACCTGTGGCAAAGCAGCACTCATAGCAGGGAGCATGTGGGAAGAAAATCTGTTACCTCATAACCCTGGGAAGCAAAAGAGATGAATGGGAGAGGCTGGAGCTCCACTGTAGTTTCTACGACCTCCCAACAGCACCAAGCAAGAGAACACAATCTAACACATGGGCCTCCAAGAAGAAACACAAATCCAAAGTACAGCAGGAGCCTTGGAACCGTTGTTTCAGTGCACTGGCAGAACTTGGTGAAGGCATCACCATCCTATGAACAACACCTCATTCATTTCAGAATGGAATATTGCCCAGTTATATTTTGTTAATGTGCTGAGAGTTAGTGGGGATCGGATTATGCCATCTAGATAATGAATGTAATAATTATATTTAAAGACACTAGTGGGTGTATTTCCAGTAATAAAAAGGATATGGGTAGTCTGATATAGAGAGCATTTTTCCACCCGCATTGCAGTCCAGGAAGTTTATATTGGCAATCCCATGTAAAAGTTATTGGAAGTCTAGTGAGTTAACTCCAATCAGCCACTTCTAGTGTAAGCCATGGCAAGAATAAAGACACTAAGGCATATTCAAAATTATGGGGAGCCAAGGAGTCCTAAATCCAGCCAGGATGAAGGTTCAACAGAACAAAGGCTTCAACCCAGGACCTAACCTAGATTTTGTTAATTCGTGAAGAAGGGAGTGGTTTTAGGATGAGTGACCATGAGAATGACGGGAGACACCTGAGTACTGTGACCTGAGCTATGTAGGAGACCTGAAAGCACCTCTGCAATATGCAGAGAAAAGATATATGCAGAAAGACTGATCTGCATAACACAACTGAAGTATCATTTAATGTTTAGAAGGCTGGTGCTTCAGTTCTGATGTGCAAACTTTTCTGCCCTGGGAAATCATAGCCTTTTATCTCGAGGCTCAAACCCAGTTGACAGCCCTGAAGCAGTGATTCTACATCCCACATGGCTCAACCATGTTTTGAGAGCCACAGGGTGGGGAAAACAGATGGTCCACTGGCTTCAAAGATTATGCATCAGCACCTCAGCCAGCCCTATTTACATTGCTTACAGCCAATTAAAGGGAAAAGGAAATGGTTTAGTCAGTTCTGTATATATCAGTACATGGAGACAGGACGAAGTTTAGCCAATATGGAGGTAACTGCTCTTTGTTCAAGGAGGGTCGTCCAGGTCATCCTCCCCAGTCTGACAGTAGATACACACAAAATACCTCCACTATATGCTCCTGGTGAACCACTTACAGGAAGCAAGAGACAAGGCAATCATGCAATGAAATTCTTGAACGCTTTTGAAAATCTGAAGAATACTATAAGGTTTGCTCTTTGCTTCTAATGTTGCTGGACAAAATGCTGAAAAGAAAAATGTTGAGCTCAGGAATTCTTGCTAATTCAAGACACAAATAGATGTCCTGAAAGCCTCTGCGTATGGTCTGAAGGAAACACTTGTCTGCTGTAGCTACAGGCCTAACACTGCTTGACAGTTTGAACTCCTAGTCTCTAACGATGTCCATTATTAAGGAAGAAAAGACTATAGCTAAAGAAAAAAACTTCCTTCTGCTAAGGGAATACACACATAATCATATGCGATGTTGGTTAGAAGACAGATATTTCTGTGCTTTGTGTGTGCCCCTCCAAAGCTCATGTCTTAGAACTTCAGCCCCATAGTGAGGACATTAAGGGATAGGGCCGTTGGGGAAGTGATGGAGCTACATGGGCTCTTCCTTCATGAATGGACTAGGACTCTCATGAAAGATGTAAGTGACATGGCTTAGTGCATTTTGCCCTTTCGTCTTGCATCCTGTAAGGACAATAATGCCTAGGAAACCTGGAGAATAGCCTTCACTAGATACTGAATCTGCCATTGACTTAATCTTGAAATTCCCAGCCTCTCTGTGATAAATTTTTGTTGATTATAAATTACTTGGTCTAAAGTATTTTGTTTTAACATCCAGAATTGCTTAAGAAAAAAGTTAGAGGCCATTCTAGGATGGTCATACACAGAAATGAGAAATGTTATTGGAAGGATACAATATAGAAAGGTGGTAATTGTTATAAAGCGAAAAGAACCTTGTTAAATTGTGTTTGTCCTCTGTGTTTTTTGGAAGATGAAATTTGTGAACAACAAAATCAGATATTTAGCTGAAGAAATGTCTAAGTGCATTGTTGAAGAAGCTTGTTTCTTCTTATTTGTCTACAGTAAAATGTGAAAAGATAAATAAATTGAAGAAAAAACATGTTAGCAAAAGGGAAGAGGAGTTAAAGTTTGGGTAAATTCTCTGCCTGTCCATATTGTTACATACTTACTTTCTTACTTTCAGAAGAGAACACAAATGTTGTGGCCAGACTTGATAAGTTATGAGAGTACACAAGCAGAAACACTTCCTATTTGAATGAAAGGGGTCAGAAATAGGAAGAAATAAAGAAAGAATATCAGACTTCTTCACTGTTTAAGATTACACAATAGAGCTCTTCGATTGTGAACATGTGTTATTCTTCATGACAAGGGAAAGACCTTGAGGGTTATTTAGAGATCATTAGTGTGGCTTTCTTGGATTCAAAGTGGGATCATTGTGCAGCTCTCAACAGGCCAAAAGACAGTGATGCACCAAGTTGAGGAGGTATATATGCTGCCTAGTGGGACTATAAGAGAGCTTAAGATCTAATGGAATTGGCCTTGCCTAGGGCCCATCATGCCTCCCTTCTTTCCTACTTCAGCTTTTTGTAATGTCATCTTATGCCTGCCTCCACAGTATGTTTCGAGAGCACTTAATTGTTTAACTTCACAAGTTCAGAGCTAAAGAGAAATTTGCTTCAGGATGAATTGTATCACCACTCTTACCCAAGTCTGATTTATATGAAACTTTGAACTTTAAACTTTAGAGTCGATATTGGAATAAGCTGAGTCTTTCAGAGCTGTTGGGATAGAATGAATATATTTTGTATGCAAATGCATGACATTTGAGGGTCAGCAATGGTATTTCGGTATAGCATGTTTGTGTTCCCCAAGTGTATATGTTGAAGAATGTAAACGTATGTGTTAGACTTAGCATATTGGAAAGTGGTAACTATGATTCAGATGAAGCCACAAAAGTTGGATGCCTATGGTGAGATTAATGTCTTTATAAAAAGATTTAGAATTTTCTTTACCATGTGAAGATGCAACAAGAAAGTGGTCACATGTAACCTTGGAAGAGAACTTTCACAGAGGAACCAAATCAACCAGAACCTTGATCCTGATCTTCTCACCCTCGAACACTGTGAGAAGAAAATGCATGTTGTTAAGCTACTCGGTCTGTGGTATTTTGTTATGGCGATCTGAGCTGAATAATGCAGCCTATTAGCATTAAAACAAGGAAATTTTCATCAACAATCAGTCATACTTACAAACTGTGTAAGCAATTTTCTTCCCATCATCTTGGTTGCTTTACCTATTTGTATTTCCCAGAGGAACTGTATGATAGCAAGGTAAGCAGCACATTACTGCAGATGTATTATAATTCATTCATTAATTGTGAGTTCATATTAGCTCAAGTTTAAGAAGTAAAGTCATATGCATTTTCAGAATAGATTTTTTTAGTTTACTTAAAGACTGAGGGCACTTTTCACTTTCTGGAATTAAAAATCTGTTTTTATTAAAAAAAAAATCTCTTTTATTGTGCTCCAAAGCCATTGGGAAGTAAAGTGAATCTCTAAGAATTTCTTCAAGGCAAAAATCACAGTGTGCTAGATCAGAATATTTTCCCTACAGCAGATGATCAAGAAAAGAGACAACATTCATTTTCTCCCAAAATGATTACAAAAAGCAAGTCCAAAATAATTGTGGCAACACATGTCCTTCCCCCAGCTCTCAGCTTACATAATCATAACCATGCTAATCAGCTCTGGTTCTTCACAGAAAAGGCCGCCAGAACTAAGCAAGCAAGACATCTATCACTTTGTGTTCCCAGTTACAGAACTCTTCTTTAACAATGCTGGAAGGCTGTCAGCTTCTTGGACAAACCATCAGAATGATACACAGCCCAAATGTGGCAGAAAAGCCTCCTTCAGACAGAGAAGACGAATTTGTGGAGGAAGGCATGAGGAAAGTGAAGCTGCCTGTCTTTCAGAGCCGAGCTTTCAAAGTCTAGGGAACAATGATTGGCATACTTAGGATAGTTCGACAAACACTAGAATCTATTAATCATTGACATTTATCAATATCAGGAGCAGACGCTGGGACTACCACAGTGAGGCTGGAGTAAGACATGAGAGGCCCAATGATCATTTTCAGTCACGTGAACTATGTTATCTTTTAGTTTCAATGTAAATTACAAAAATTATGAAAAAAGATCCAAAATCTTTATCTGTAATGATTATATTTATATTTATAAAGTAAGAAAATATTTCAAGTTCCAGTTCTATTAGGACTTTGAGATTTTTTTTTAAATCAAACACAAAAACTCATTGCTTGAAGTCTAAAAATGCACTGGTGGTTTAGCTCATTGGCTTAAGCACCTGTCTGGCAGGGCTTGAGGTTGTGAGTTCAATCGTTCAATCCCTGGTCCTACACAAAAAAAAAAAAAAAAGAAAGAAAGAAATCTAAAAATGCTTCTAAAATTGTTTTTGAAACACCACGAGCTATATGTATGTTTAAAAAGAAAATGATTTCATTTTTATCACTAATTCTGTCATTGAACATACTACTATTTCTAAGGAGATACCAAATTTTTTTGTTTCTCGATACTTTTCAGGAGAGATTTAGTAAATTTTGATGGTGTTTATTGCACTTCTAGAGTGTGTCACATTTGGTACTATTCTTCCTTCCTACTAGATGACAACATATTCAGAACATGTGAAACTTGTACTCATAGGTGACACCTTCACACTGCACATCTACATTCTGAGCATTTACTTACTTTCTAATGCATATTTCTCAACAGATTCCAGTGGTTAGTATTTTTCAGTTATTCATAACAGCTATAAGATATTTTAATATTTATATGGTTTCACTGGTCCAAATCTCCAGTTCTTAGAAATTCTAGTTCCATTCTCAAACCAAGATTGTTTCTGCATACCTTCTATTTAAAACAGTATAAATGAGACAAAACTGCCAAAAACTAAAATTTGATAAAAGAGACACACGTACCTTTGTGAAACCATCGCTGCAATCCTAATGAGCTTATCTACTTTTAAATCTCCTTGTGTCCCTTTGTGACCCCTTTCAACTTTTTCTTCTCCTCTCCCCAATTTCTAGGCAACTACTTCTCTACTTTCTGTCACTATGGAGTACATTACATTTTCGAGAATACTGTACTAGTACAATCATAGAGTATGCCATGACCTGCAAGGCCAGCAGGGTCCTGAGAGGGTCTGATGCGAGATTAAGATGAAACAAGACACATAAAGAAAAGCTGGGACTAGGTGGGACCTGACCTCTCTGATGGAGAAGCAGCGACTGCATCCCTACCCCAGTGTCTCTATTGATACAAAGTAAAAAAAAAAATTAAAGAAAAAAAGGAAGGAAGGAAGGAAGGAAAGAAGGAAAGAACAAAGGAAAGAAAGAAAGAAAGAAAGAAAGAAAGAAAGAAAGAAAGAAAGAAAGAAGGAAGGAAGGAAGGAAAGAAAGAAAGAAAGAAAGAAAGAAAGAAAGAAAGAAAGAAAGAAAGAAAGAAAGAAAAAAGTGCGTGATGGGGTCAAGTGTGCGAGGGCTTAGCATTTTGCTGAGAACGTTGAAAGTGAAAACATTCTCATAACTCTCTATGCTATGCTTAACAAAGAAGACGAACACCATGGCCAGACATCTGTCGACATGCAACTGAGCTAGAGATCAACTTGTTCAACATGGTCTGCCTCTCAGTCCGTGTCCTTGGGACTGGCTTTGCTCTAGTCTCAAGGAATTACCAACTCAGGCTCAGCCATGACTTACCTGCTCCCCACAGAGTACATGCTCTAGTTTGTCAAATTTGTCTTATATAACAGAGGTCTTAAGATTTATCTTGATTGTTACATGTATCAATATCTTACTCCCTTTTGACTAGTATGATGACTGTTCTCTTGCATGGTGTATTTATCCACTCACATGTTGATGAATATTTTAGTTGTTTCTAATTCAGAGGTATTAAAAGTAAATGTGATATGTCACTTGTGCACAAATGTTCATATGATTTATAAGCATATTTTTTTAAATGAGAAAATAAGTGTTCAATGGCTGGGTCCCATACTGTGTGTATATTTAATTTTTGAAGACTACCAAACTGTTTTCCCAAAATGGCCATATTATTTTATATTCCCATCAGAAGTATATGAGGGTTTCCATTGTTTCACATCCTCATCATCACTTAGTATGGTAAATGTTTATTTGAAATCACTTTGATAGGTGTATGTGATACTCCATTCTGCTAATTTGCATTTTTTAATGACTAATGTTAAGCAACATTTCTTACACTTATTTATCATCCATGTATCTTCTCTGATGAAATACTTGTTCAAATCTTTTGATCATTTTTCACAGAGTTTTTGTTTCATTCTTCTTGAATTTTAGGAGTTTTTAATATATGATAGGCACAAATTCTTTGTTAAATATGTAATATGTACCTATTTTCTCCCTGTGCCATACCTTTTCATTCTCTTAACACTGTTTTCTTCAAAACAGAAATTTCATTTCATTTTATTTTAGGAGCCATGGACTTGAATTAAACCTAGGGTCTTGAGCAAGTATTCTACCCAACTCATATCCATCACTGACTTATTCCCCTCAGCCTTAGAAGTTTCAATTTTGATGAAGTTTCATTTGTAAGGTTTTTATTTTATAGAGCATATTGTTGATTTGTCTAGAAGATAATTTTCCTCAACCCAATATAACACAGATATTCTTTTTCTAAAAATTTTATAGTTTTAGGTTTTAAATTTAGGTTTATGACCCACTTTTATTTTTTTTTAATTTTTAAAATTTTATTTTAAAGATAGTAAAATCCAACAAAACAAAACAGAACAAAGTCAATCAAAACAAAGCAGTAGAATTGATACAGAATTTCAAAGCAGGATCCTAGGAAAACAATAGCTACTATACTATATCTTGTTATCTTCACAATAGTTGTCCATTCCATTAGGTATAGCAAAATCAAACCAAAAACAAAACAGAATAAAACCAATCAAAACAGAACATTGAATAAAGCAAAACAATTAATCAGAATAAAGCAAAACAGTGAGAACAATATTGGGCCTTAATGACCAGATAGAAGGAAATCCCCCATATTTGCTACATTGCATACTGTCGTCCTCCCAAGAGATGCTCAGATGCTGGCCCCAGGCCTGCAAAATCAACCAAACAATACAAGCATTTAGTTGCTTTATGTCTCTTAGTTGCTATCAACTTAGCTGGTCCTCTGAACCGGCAGGTTGCTTACAGGGGTGTAGGGGGGTGCTGATTCTCAGCCCGCGTGCTGGTAGGCTCACAGGAGGCACTCAATTTTCTCTTCCTGGAACCCATTGCACCACTTACCAGGAAGGCTGGCTAGTTGTCTTCTGGTTGGATCCTCCAGACCCAGCACAGCGGGTTCACGGGAGGTGCTGATTTTTCTCTTCCTGGAATCCACGTTTAGTTTATTTCTGAACATGTGGATTCACCATATGTGTGATGAGCTCCTTCTGCACTTTCTATTCTGTTTCTTTGATCTATTTGTCCATCTTAACAATGATATCAGACTGCCTTCATTACTGTTGCTTAGCAAGAAGTCTTAGTCAAGTCTTCCAACTTTTTTGTTCTCTTTCAAATTTGGTTTTAGATATTCTAGTTCATTTACATTTCATGACTTTTAAAATCACCTTGTCAATTTCTAGAGACAAGGTCAGATGAGATTGTGCTTAGAATTGCATTGACTGTGTAGAACAATTTGGTAGAGAATTGACACCTTAATAATAATTCTCCTATGAATGTGGCATGTCTCTACTTGTGTTTTATTTATTCTCAGTAATATTTTGTAATTTTCACATCTGTAAAGTAAATCTTTAAGATTTACTCTTAAATTTTGCAAATTTTTATACTATGTAAATTGTGCTATGTTAAAATTTTAATTTATTTTGTGGTTGATGTAGATACTAGGTTGCATAGCCTGGTCCTGAAGTCATGAACCACCAGAGTAGTAGCTAGTACTCAAGTGTGCACCATCATGCTCATCCTGAAGTTAGAACTTTGTGTATTGGTTTTGTATAGTGCAATACCATTAAACTCTTATTTTAGTTTTAGCAGTATTTTATATATTTAGTAGGATTTTTCCCCCTGGTACCAGGGATCAAACTCACAACCTTGAGCTGCCAGGCAGGCGCTTAAGCCACTGAGCCAAACTCCCAGCCTATTTTTTTCAACGCAGGGTCACACTATGTAGTTCAGGCCAGCTTTGCTCATGTTGTAGCCCAAGGTAGCCTCAAACTCACAACACTCCACCTACCTCAGCCTCCCAAATGCTGGGATTAAAGGCGTGTGCCACCACACCCCACTTCGGTAGGATTTTCTGCACAATCATGTTGTTAGCTAATAATAACAATTTTAATTCATTATTAATTTTTTACTTTTTTTCCTTCCTTATTGTACTAGCTAAACATTTCAGAGAAATATTAAATACAAGCCCTAATTCTTTTGATTTGTTTCTAATTTAGAAGGGAAGCAGCCTTTAGCCCTAAGTATATTGCATGTAGGTTTTCCATGAATGCTTTATAAGGTTAAAGACATTCCTTTCTTCTTCCTATCTGTTGAGACCTTCCTTTTTTAAAGAAAAAAAAGCAATAATACAAACAATGGTACAAAATTTCAAAACAAGATTGTAGGAGAGTATTAATGGTTAGTACATTGCATATTGTTATCTTCAAAGTAGTTGCTCATATTACAAGATAGAGGCATGAAAAACTGATCAAACAATACAGGTACAAACCTTTCTTTTCAATGAACTAGTAGGAATTAGTAGTATAGTTATCTTAACTATTTTGCATATCTATCTTTTTTATTTGTTTTTACTTTTCCCTTCCTTCATTTCTACTTTCCCCTATTCCACTTTCTCTTTCCTTTTGAACAGTTTCTTCCAACTTCACAATATTTATTGTACATTTTGAATCTTACTCACTCTTTCAGTTTCTCACACTAGGAAGACAATATGATGTTACACAATTCAGTTTGGTTTACTTCACTTATGAGTATGGTCCCAAGTTGTACCCATTTCCCTAAAAATGCCTCAAGCTTATCCTTCTTTATAAGTAGCACTTCATTGTATAAAACACCACATCTTTTTTATCCATTCCTCAGTTGGGGGGCACTAGGGTTATTTCCAAGATTTAACTTTTACAAATTGTGTGGCTATAAAGGTGGGTGCACATATGTCACAATAGTATGCTGTTTTTAATTCTTCTGAGAAAATATCCAGAAAGGGAATAGCTGGGTCAAATGGAACATACGTTCTTTTCACTTCCTTCTTTTCACTTCCTTCTTTTCTCCTTCCCCCCATCCCAATTGTTCTTTCCTTTTGAACAGTCTCTTTTCCTTTCACAACATCTATTCTACATTTTGGATTTATCTACTCTTTTAGTTTCTTACACTAGAGAGACAATATGATGTTTACACATACAAATCTGATTTGTTTCACATATGAGTATGGTGTCAAGTTACATCCATTTACCTATAAAAACCTTGAGTTCATCCTTCTTTATGACTGAGCAGTACTCCATTGCATGAAACACTGCATAATATTTTTCCCACTCTGTGCATTTTCATTTGACTCTGTTAGTGATTCTTTTTTTGATGTGCAAGTTTTTTAATAAGGTGAGATCTCAGCTGTTGATTCTCTGGAGAGCTGTTTGAGTTTTGTTCATAAACTCTCTGCCTACACCTATGTCTCCAAGAATTCTACCTAATTTCTCTTCCAGCAGATTTAGTATTTCTGCTTTAATATTTAGATCTTTTAACCACTTTGACTTTAGTTTAGTGAGTGGTGATAGACACGGGTCTAGTTTTAGTCTTCAGCATGTAGAGAGCCAGTTTTTCTGGCATTATATATTAAAGAGGCTATCTCTCTTCCAGTGAACATGTTTGGCCCATTATCAAAGATAAGTTGGCTGACTGTGTTTGTAGAATCTCCTAATCTGTCCCATTGGTCCTTAGGTCTGCTTTTATGTCAGTACCATGCTGATATTATCAAAGTAACTTTGCATTATAGTTTCAAATCAAGGATTGTGATGCCGCCTGTCTTGCTTTTGTTGTCCAGGATTGCATTTGCTATTCTAGGTCTCTTGTGTTACCAGGTGAATATTAAGACTGCTTTCTTACATCTGCGAGGTATGCTAAAGTTGTTTTGAGTGGGAGTGCATTAAATCTGTAAAACAGAATTGAGAGTATGGCCATTTTCACAGTGTTGGTTCTTCCTATTCATGAGTAAGATTAGTTCTTCCTATCCATTTTCTGAAATCCTTTTTGATCTCTTTTTTCAGAGTGCTGTAATTTTCAATATATAGATCTTTTACTTCCTTGGTTAGATTGATTCCTAAGTATTTCATTTTGGGGGAGCTATCCTGAAGGGTGTGGTTTCCTTAATTTCTCTCTCAATGAGTTTTTTACTTGTGTACTGGAATTCTATTGATTTTTGAGTATTGACTTTGCATCCAACTATGCTACTGAATTTCATTATTAAATCTAGACACCTTTTGGTGGAGTTTTTGGGTTCTTCCATGTAGAATGAATGTCATGTCATTTGTGAATAATGATAGTTTAACTTCTTTCTTTCCTGCCTTTATTCCTTTTATTTCTTTCTCTTGTCTGAAGGTTCTGGCTAATGTGTCCAGAACTGTACTGAATAGGATTGGCAGTAGTGGACATCCTTGTCTTGTTTCTGATTTTAGAGTGAAAGCTTTCAGTTTTTGTCCATTTAGTATGATGTCAGCTGTTGATTTGTTGTAGATGGCTTTTATCAGATTGAGGTAAAGACTATTTTAATTTCCTCTAGGATTTTTATCATGAATGAGTGTTGGACTTTACCAAAAGCTTTTACTGCATCTAATGACATGATCATGTGATTTTTGTCTTTGGCTGTTTTGATATGATATACCACATTTATTGATTTGCATATGTTGAACCATCCCTGCATCCCTGGGATGAATCCCACTTGGTCATGGTACATAATCATCTTGATGATTTGCTGCATTCTATTTGTTAGTATCTTATTGAGGATTTTTACCTCTATGTTCATTAGGGAGACTGGCCTGTACTTCTCTTTTTTGGTTGGATCTTTGGTTTTTGTATCAAGGTAATACTTCTTGTTGTCATTTTGCTTTTGTTGTTGTTTTTGTTTGTTTGCTTGATTGCTTTTTTATTTTTCTGTACTTTTTTCTCTTTAAAATAAAAAAAACCTGCATCCCGGAATGAATTTGGAAATATTGCTTCCCATTCGATATTATTAAAGAGTTTGAAGAGTTTTGGCATTAAATCCTCTCCAAATTTCTTGTAAAATTCAACAGTGAACCCATCAGGGCCTAGGCTTTTCTTTGTTGGTAAGTTTTTAATTACATTTTCAAGCTCATTAACTGATATTGAATTATTCAGACTTTTTATAACTTCTTGATTCATCTTTGGCAATTCATATGTATCCAGGAATCTGTCCATTTCTTCTGTGTTTTGCAGCCTATGAGAGTAAAGGTTTTCAAAGTAGGTATTGACATCTTCTGATATTCCACGGAATCTGTAGTGATTTCACCCTTTTCATTCCTTGGTCATGGATTTGATTCTTTTTCTTTTTTTTTTTTTTTTTTTTTTTTTTTTTTTTTTTTTTTTTTTTTTTTTTTTTTTTTTTTTTTTTTTTTTTTTTTTTTTTTTTTTTTTTTTTTTTTTTTTTTTTTTTTTTTTTTTTTTTTTTTTTTTTTTTTTTTTTTTTTTTTTTGATAAGTTTGGCTAAGAGTTTATCAATTTTATTTATTCTTTAAAAGAACAAATTCTTTGATTCATTAATTCTTTGTATTGTTTTCTTAATCTCAATTGCATTAATTTCTGCTCTGTTCTTCATAAGTGTCTCCCTTTTGTGTGTTTTGTGTTTGTCTTGCTCTTCTTTCCAGGAAGCTTGAGGTGTGACATTAGGTTTTTTATTCTTGTTCATTCTATTTTCCTGATGTGAGAATTCACTGCTACAGATTTCCCTCTTAGAACTGCTTTCATTGACTCCCATAAGTTTCAGTATGTTGTATCTGAATTCTTGTTTAGTTGCAGATAATGTTTAATTTTTTACTTTATTTCACCTGTGACCCATTCGTTGTTTAGAAGGGTGTTATTTACTTTCAATGTGTTTATGGAGTTTTTACAGTTTCTTTTGCCATTAATTTCCAATTTCATTGCACTATGATCAGATAGTATGCATGAGATAATTTCAATTCCTTTGTTTTTACTTATGCATAGTCTGTGGTCTAGTTTATGGTCTATTTTAGAGAACATCGCATGTGTAGCTGAGAAGAAAGTATATTCTGATGTTGTTGTGTAGAACACTCTATAAACATCTGTAAAGTTCATTTATTCACAGGTTTGATTCAGTTCTGTTATTTCTTTGCTGATTTTTTGTCTAGCTCATCATCTCTTTGTGACAATGGGGTATTAAGGTCTCTCATTACAACTGTGTTGTTGCTTACTTGATTTGTCATGTGTATTAATAATTGTCTTATTTTGTTGGGTGCTCCTGCATTTGGAGCATACATATTTATGATTGTTATCTCTCCCTCTTACAGTTCTCTCCTAACAAATATATAGTGACCTCCTTTATCTCTTTTGACCATTCTTGGTTTGAAGTTCACATTGTCTGCAAACAGAATAGCTACCCTTGATTTTTTTCTGGGTTCCTATTACATGAAGTATTGTTTTCCATCCTTCAACTCTCAGTCTACAAATTTCCATTAGAGTTAAATGTATTTCTTGTATGCAGGATACTGTTGCATCTTGTTTCTTAATCCATTCTCCTGGTTCATTTCTTTTGATTGGTGAAACAAGTCCATTTACATTGATGATTATAACTCATATATATTGGCTTATCTTTGTCATTTTATATCCCTGCTTCTCCCCTCTGTTTAATTGCTTGTCCTTCTTGGCAGTTTCTTTCCATTATTGTTTGTGTAATTGTGGTCATTTTTCTGTCTGTCTAGAGTATCTTTCAGTGTTCTTCATAGGATTGGTTTGGTGGTCGTGAATTTCTTCAGTTGTTCTTTGTCATAGAAGTGTATTATTTCTCCATTAACCTTTAAAAATAGTTTTTCAGAGTACATCAATTTGGATTGCAAGTTGTTTTCTTTCATGACTTAAAATATTTTACTATGAGCTCTTCTTGACTGGAGGGTTTGTGTTTAGAAGTCTGCCATAATTCTGATGGACTTTCCTTAAAAGGTGATTTTTTTCCCTAACAGCTTTTAATTCTCTGTTTTTGTGTTGAATTTCTGGAATCTTAATTATTATATGTCATGATGTAGTTTTATTTTGGTCATATCTCTTTGGAGTTCTCTAATACTTCATTTATTTTTGTGCCAAATTCTTAGTCCATGCTTAGGAAGGTTTCTGCCATTATTTTTCTAAAGAATATTTTATGACATTTGTGCTGTTTCCAGCTTTCTCATTGACCCCAGTCAATTTTATGTTTTTCTTCCTTGTCTCATCTTGTAGCTATTAGATTGATTTTTCATGGTCTCTTGTTATTTTTAAATTCTTTCTTTTCTTGATCACCAGCTACAATTCCATCTTTAAGATCTGAAATTCTGTTCTCTCCTTCATTCAATCTGTTGCATATACTCTCAATAGAGGTTTTAATCTCTTGGCTTTCTGTTTCAATCTGTTTCATGGATTCAGTTTTTTCCTATGTTGGGCATTTTTTATTTCCATCATTTTTGTAAGCTCATCTCTTCTTTCATCTGTGTCTTTTCTCGTAATTTTGACTTTAAGCATCATTTATTTTTGTACCTGAGAGATTATTTTCTCTGTAGCCTTTTCTACTTGTTTTTTCACTTCTGTTGTTATCATTTCAGAACATTCCAGTATTTTCATTCTAACTTCATCTATCTCATTGAGTTTTGGGCTTGTCCTGGGTGGGCTGGGGGTCTGAGGTTGCATTTTGCTTCTGCACTTTGTCATTTTCTCTTTCCTGTTTTATTTTGTTTTCTATGTTGATGCTTGCTGATTTCTTATGATATATATAGCTTTATCATTAGTATTGAGATCTCCCTAGGAAGTGTTTGTTTTTCAGGATGTCCTCTAGATGTAGGTGGTTCTTCATAGCTATCCCAAGAACCTAGCTCCCCAGTTTGTAATAGATGCAAAGTTATTATTTGGCTCCACACCCAATCCTTTGGTACTGGGCTGTGATAATGATTATGACCCCATACAATCACAGTGTTATCATGCAGGGGAGAAAAACTGGTTATGACATCCTGGCTAAACTCAGTCAGTTAGGCTGGGTGTGGTGGCACATGCCTTTAATACCAGCACTCAGGAGGCTGAGGTAGGAGGAGCACTGTCAGCTCAAGGCCAGCTTGGGCTACAAAGTGAACACAAGTCCAGCCTGAGCTACACAGTGCAACTGTCTTGGTTACTTTTTACTCTTTGCTGAGACAAAATACCTGACACCCAAAATTAGGGAGGAAAACTTAGCTCACAGTTTGTGGAGGTTTCAGTCTATAATCAGCTGGTTCCAAGGCAGGCTGGCATGGCACTGAGGCAACACTTCAAGGCAGCAGTCAAGCAAAAAGCAACCAGAGTAAAAGGGGGCAACAGCAAGCCTCTTCTCCTCCCTTATATTGTATACAGGCCACCCCTCCCCCAGGGTGGGTGTAGCATTCACAAATCTCCTTGTCTTCCTTTGCACAGGATGAGGATGTTTACAAAGTAAGACCCCTGGCTCCCTTCTGAGTCTCTCAGCTAAACTTACAACCTTCTCAATTAGATACAATGAACAGGTAACTGCTTGTGCTCTATACCCCAGGATGTAGAGAAGCTGAGTTACTTAATTAAGCTTCTAGACTTCTCAAATTGACACAATGTATAAACCCTAACAGTGACCCTGCCTCAAAAAACTAGGGCCAGGAGTTTGGCTCAGTGGCTTAAACACCTGTCTGGTAGGTGCGAGATTGTGAGTTCGATCCCTGGTGCTGCAAAATAAATAAATAAAAATAAAGTAGTACAGTTAGTAATAACAATAGTTTCAAGTACAGCTTAACTACTGACAAACCATGGTAACCCTTAACCTCCTACCTTTGCCCACTGGAGCAGATGCTAAGGTTATATAACAAAATCAAACATATACTGTGTACTTGTATGCAGTGATTTTTTTTCCTTTTTGGAGTGATTTTACCCTTCTATGGGGAATGGGGGAGTTAAGATGGATAGGGGATGGGTTAAGGTGATGAATGTGGTTAGAGTCAAGACTGGAGGTCAAAGTATGATCACCCGAGTTTTGGGAAACTGGAGGACACAGGAGGGAAAGCATGGAATAAAATGCAAAGAATGAAATAGAAGCAGAAAGGACAAAGACAATTATTACTTACTTGAAAGTTTAAATTTAAGGAGAAGTTGAGGAAAGAGAAAAAATATCAGTTAAAAAATGAAAAAGAAAAGTAAGAAAACTAAACAGTGAAAAAAAGAAAGTAGAAAGAGAAAGAGAATGAAAAAGAAAAGAAGAGAAGAAAGAAAAAGGAGACCAGTGAAAGAGGGGAAAGAGAAAAAAATTCCAAATACAAAAATAACCACAGAATACAAAACAAAATAAGACCACATCCAACCAGACAGAAAAGGGATCACCAATCAGACAAGGGAGAATGAAAGTACTGAAATACCTCTGATGTTACAGTGCTGTGACAGTGTCCATGTTAGACCCCAGAGATGTGCTGGGTATGGAGCTGATCTTGGCTCGATGTAGGGGCTGGGACTGGTCTACTGTGGGCAGTGTCCTCCAGAGTCAAACTGCTGACTGCTAGCTGCTGCTTCGGACACTTCCACGCTGCCTTCTCGCTGAGTACTCTGCCTTCCAAAGGCGTGTGTGCACCCCGGCACCCCATTTTCCTGGGTCTTGGGGTTCTGGTCAGTCCACCCACCAGAGGCATGAGTCCTTACACTCCTCTCACAGGCACCGCTGTCCTGGGAAGACTGAAGGAAGCGCAGAACAAAGACCCACACTCTCCTTGCTGGCCGCTCTGTCCCAGGGATCTCTGGCGCCCTTTTGTAAGGAATGGATTTTTTATTTTGTCAGTTGCTTTTTGAGTGTTTATTAAAATGATTGCACAGTTTTCTTATTTAAGTCAATAAACGTGACAGCTTACTTTGATTTTTGAGAATAAAATCAAGCTTATTTTCATAGAGTAAAAGACATTTGACCATGATGTCTTTTCCTCTCCTGCATTCTTGGAATCTGCTAAAATTTCTGAATAATTGCTGCACCTATGTTCAAGAATACTGGTTGGCAGTTTTCCTTTCTTGAAATTTTTATATCTAATTTTTGGTGTCATATTGATGTTTGAGTCACAGAATAAATTTAGTAGTTCCTTTTTTCCAACTTTTTGCAAGAGTTTGTTTAGAATTGATATTCATTTCTTAAATTGGGTAGGATTTACCAGTGAAGGTTTCAAATCTCAAGTTCTTTTTATGGGAAGATTTTATTTTATTTTATTTCACTTTTTTTTTTTTTTTTGTCTTTTTTGAGACAGGGTCACACTATGTAGTTCAGGCTGGCCTTGAACTCACTTTGTAGCTCAGGTTGAACTTGAATGCACAGCACTCCTCCTGTCTCAGCCTCCCAAGTGCTGAGATTACAGGCATGTGCCACCATGCCCAGCTATGGGAAAATTTTTAACTATATATTCAACTTATTCATCAAAAATGCTCTATTCAAGATACCCATTTTTGCTTGATTAAGCTATGTTAGTATGTGTCTTTCAAGAATTTTTCTATTTTATCTAACTGGTCAAAATTTTTTGACATAAATTTATTATATTGCCCCATTAAAAAATGATGCTGATAGTTTGTATCTCTTCTCTGTCACTTCATTATTTCTTTCTTTCCTTCCTTTTATTCTGTCATTATTCTTTTAAGTTCCAAATTCTTGGAACCTAAGTATTGCTGATACAAGTTGAATATTCCTAATCTGAAAATTCAAAATTGGCACTGCTTCAGAATCTGAAACTTTCTGAACTCTGATCTAACACTACGAGGGAAAAATTCTATACCTGACTTCATGTGATGGGTTGCAATTAAACTACATGCACATAAAAAGATTATATAAAAATTACCTTTAACATACATGCATATGATATATAAATCAATTCCATTTATATTGGTGGACTTGGGCTCCATCTTCATGATATCTCACTACATACATGCAAATATTCCAAAATCTGAACAAGTATGCCAAAGTCTGAAACATTTCTGGCCTCAAGTATTTCTGTATCATTCTGACATTGATTTGTAACTTAATTTCAGTTTGGTAAGAAAATATGCTTTGTATGACATAAATCTTCCAAATTTTTATCTTTTTTTTCTATTTATTTATTTATTTAGGCAGTACTGAGGAATTGAACTCCGGTCCTCACTCAGCCCACACAGACCTTCCACTATTGAGCTAAATCTCCAGCCAGGGCTTTTTATTTTTTATTTTGAGACAAGTTATCAAGTTGCCCAGGCTGGACTCAAACACAAGTAGGCTGCAGTTTCCTGAGTATCTAAGAATATAGATGTGCCACCACAGCTGGTTTCTTTTAAATTTTTTGACTTGTGCTGTATCTTAGAATAGGTTCTATCTTGGTAAGTATTCTGTACTTACTTGAAAGGATGCAGTTCTTTTCATTAAGTGAAAGTAGAAATTACTGATATTGTGTTGAAAAGATAAACTTGGAGAATAGTGTTCAAATATTCTTTAAGCATACTATTTTCTGCCTACTTGACCTTCCCACCGAGAGATAGATTATGAATTTTTCTTTCTCTTTGCAGTTCTATGAGATTTGGGTTCATGTACATTAAATTTATAGTCTTTGGTGCCCAGATGTTGAGAACTGTTACATTCTATTGACACAATTACTCTGAGATGACCCTCTTTGTCAGTGGTATCACTGATAACCACCTTTGCGATAAAATCTACTTTGATACTTTAGCCAGCACAGGGTTGTTATTGTTTCAACTAACACTGGATGGTATATCTTTTTCGTTCATTTTCTTCTTCTTTTTTTTTTTTGTTATTTATTTAAGAGAAAAAAGGCACGGAAAAGAAAAACATAAAGCAAAAGAAACAAATAAACAACAACAACAACAAATCCAATATAATAAGAGTATAGGTTTACAAAATGAGATGATAGGAATTTGACAATGGATGTAATATTGTGTATTGTTACCTTCAGAAGGATTGCTTGGATTAACACATATACACATGCAAAATTGATCTAATCATATGAGTATTAACCAATCTTTCTCAATAACTAATGCATTTAGCAGTATAGTCATTTTAGTTGTCTTACATATACATATATACAGATTTATGTCTTTTTCCTTTTCCCTTCTTTCTTTCCTCCTTTTCCCTATCTCAATTACTTTTCCTCTTTGAGCAGTTTCTTACCCTTACACAGTATTTATTGTAGATTTTGGATCATATATACTGTTACAGTTTCTTACACTAGGAAGACAATATGGTATTTACACATGTGGGTTTGATTTATCTCACTTATGAGTATGGTCTCAAGTGGTGTCCATTTACTTATAAAAGTTTCAATACAATCTTTCTTGATAGTTGAGTACACCATTGTATAAAAA
>RJWM01000448.1:136802-218580 GCA_004363535.1 Dasyprocta punctata
CCCCTCCAGCATTTGTTGTTGGTTGATTTTTTAATCTTGGCCATTCTTTCTGGAGTGAGATGGAATCTCAGTGTTGTTTTAATTTGCATTTCCCGAATGACCATTGATGTTGAACATTTTTTCATATATTTATTTGCCATTTGTATTTCTTTCTCTGAGAAGTGTGTATTCATCTCAGATGCCCATTTTTGGATTGGGTTCTTGAATTTATGGGGCCTGATTTTTTTTAATTCTTTATATGTTTTAGATAGAAGACTTTTGTCTGAGGGACAGTTGGCTAAGATATTTTCCCACTTCATGGGTTTTCTTTTCACTCTGTTGGAGATTTCCTTTGACATGTAAAAACTTCTTAATAAGACAAGATCCCAGCTGTTGATTCTTTGAAGTACTTTCTGTGCTGTTTGATTGTTGTTCATGAATTCTCTGCTTACTCTTATGTTGTCAAGATTTTTACCTAGTTTATCTTCCAGCAAATTTAGTGTTTCTGTTTTAATATTTAGATCTTTGATCCATTTTGACTTTTGTTTACCGCATGGTGATAGGCATGGGTCTAGTTTTAGTTTTTGGCATATGGAAAGCCAGTTTTTCCAGCACCACTTATTAAAGAGGCTCTCTTTCTTCCAGTGTACATGTTTGGCCCCTTTGTCAAAGATGTGGTGGCTGAGTGTGTTTGTAGCTGTGGCTATATCTTCTAATCTATTCCATTGACCTTTTTTATTACAATAGCTTTGTAATATAATTTAAAGTCAGGGATTGTGATACCTCTTGCCTTACATTTGTTGCTCAGAATTGTCTTTACTATTCTAGGTCTATTCTGATTCCAGGTGAATTTTAGGGATGATTTCTCTAGCTCTGTGAGGAATGCAAGTGGTATTTTGATTGGGATTGCATTAAATCTGTATAACAATTTTGGGAGAATGACCATTTTCACAATGTTTGTTCTTCCTATCCATGAACAGGGAATCTATTTCCGTTTTCTGAAATCCTCTTCAATTTCCTTTTTCATAGTAATGTAATTTTCACTGTATAGATCTTTTACTTCCTTTGTTAGATTGATTCCTAAGTATTTCTTTTTCTTTTTTTTTTTTTGAATGCTATAGTGAAGGATGTGGTTTCCTTTATTTCTGTTGCAGTGAGTTTGTTGTTTATGTGCAAGAATGCTACTGATTTTTGAGTGTTAACCTTGTTGCCAGCTACATTACTGAATTTGATTATTACATCTAGAAGTCTTTCAATGGATTTTGGGGTGTCTTCGATGTAGAGTGTCATACCATCTGCAAATAATGATAATTTAACTTCTTCCTTTCCTATCCTTATTCCTTTTATTTCTCTATCTTGTCTAATTGCTCTGTTGAACGTTTCCAGAACTACATTGAATAGGAGTGGTGATAATGGACATCTTCATCTTGTTCCTGATTTGAGAGTGAAAATTTTCAGTTTTTGTCCATTTAGTAAGAAGTTGGCTGCTGGCTTGTCATATATGGCTTTTATCAGATTGAGGTAGGGACCATCTATTCCGATTTTCTGTAGGGATTTTATAATGAATGAGTGTTGAATTTTGGTGAAAGCTTTTTCTGCATCTATTGAGATGATCATGTGATTCTTGCCCTTGGTTCTTTTTATATATTGTATTACATTTATTGATTTGCATACGTCGAACCATCCCTGCGTTTCTGTGATGAATCCCACTTGACCATGGTGTATAATCTTCCTGTTGACTTGTTGCATTCTATTTGCCAGTATTTTATTGAGGATTTTTGAATCTATGTTTATTAGGGAGGTTGGCCTATAATTTTCTTTTTTGGTTGGGTCTTTCTCTGGTTTTGGTAGTAGGGTAATACTTGCTTCCAAGGATGTGTTAGGGAGATTTGTTTCCCTTTCAATTTCATTGAAGAGTTTGAGGAGTGTTGGCATTAAGTCTTCCCTAAATTTTTTGTACAATTCAGCAGCGAATCCATCAGGACCTGGGCTTTTCTTTGTTGGTAAGGTTCTAATTACATTCCCAATTTCATGAACTGAAATTGGGTTACTGAGCAGTTTTACATCTTCTTGATTCAGCTTTGTCAATTGATATGTTTCTAGGAAGCTGTCCATTTCTTCTGTGTTATTGAACCTATGAGAGTAAAGGTTTTCAAAGTAGGCATTGATGATCTTCTGTGTTTCCACAGAGTCAAAAGTGATTTCATCATTTTCATTCCTTATTGCATGGATTAGAGTTTTTTCTTTCCTTTTTTTTTTTGATAAAGTTTGCTAGGGTTTTATCAATTTTATTTATTCTTTAAAAGAACCAACTCTTCAATTCATTAATTCTTTGTATTGTTTTCTTAGTTTCAATTACATTAATTTCTGCTCTGATCTTGATAATTTCTTCCCTTCTTTGGGCTTTTGGCTTGTTTTGGTCTTCTTTTTCTAGAAGTTTGAGGTTCAGCATTAGGTTGTCTATGTGTGTTCTTTCCATTTTTCTGATGTGGGAGTTTAGTGCTATAAATTTCCCTCTGAGGGCTGCTTTCATTGTGTCCCACAGGTTCTGGTAATTTGTGTTTGCATTTTTCTTCAATTGTAGATATTGTTTAATTTCTTCTTTGATTTCTTCTGTGATCCATTGATTATTTAGGAAAGTGCTATTTAATTTCCATGTGTTTATAGAGTTCTTTTGTTTTTTTGTTATTAATTTCCAATTTTATTGCACTATGGTCCGATAATATGCATGGAATTATTTCAGTTCCTTTGCATTTACTTAAGCATGCTCTGTGGGCTAGCATATGATCTATTTTAGAGAATGACCCATGTGCAGCTGAGAACAATGTGTATTCTGATGTTGTTGGGTGGAACACTCGGTACACATCTACTAGGTCCATTTGTTCACAAGTTTTTACTCAGTTCTGCTATTTCTTTGCTGACTTTTTGTTTGGTTGATCTGTCTGTTGTGACAATGGGGTGTTAAGATCTCCCATTATAACTGTATTACTGTTTATTTGGTTTTTCATGTCTATTAAGAGTCATCTTACATAGTTGAGTGCTCCCATATTTAGTGCATATGTATTTACAATTGTAATCTCTTCCTCTTGAAGTTTTCCCCTAACAAGTATGTAGTGACCTTCTTTATCTCTTTTGATTATATACCTAACACATAGTACACAATCTTTGGGTGTTAGAATCTGCAGTGATGGTCTGGTAGGAGTGGAGGACTGAGTGTATAGAAAAAGGCAGAAGAAAATCCTGTAGTCTGATCTTAAATATGCTCTGTTTTTCCCTCAGGTTAGAGAAGTGTTGGCCTACTGCAAAGGGAAACAAGCCTTAATTCAGCTCAACAGCTGTGTGCTAACACCAGCATGGAGGTAGAAAACCGTTTGTGGCCCCTTCTTTGTCTTTTTACTTTCTTGAAATTACACTTCTAACTTGTAACTTCCACCTTTTAGGGTGACCTGTACCATTTCTTACACATATCATAGAAAAGATTTGTCCATAGAGATTTAAAAAATCATAGTAACTAATATTTTAAAAGACTTTCCTTAGGAGGGTGTTATAGTATGCTCGGATGGCTCCCATTCAAGCCTCTTGCAATCATGGATGGGGATGAGTCTGGCATTGGTGGTTGGTTTGTTGTCTAGTGCTGGGATTGGCAATGTGAGTGCTGCACCCACCCAGAGGTGGAGCCAACATACAGTGTAAGGGTGTGAAGAAGGTGCATCCCTCCCTCTCTCACCAGTTTGCACCTTGTGGTTTGTGGCTGCCATAAATGGCTGCCCTGACATGCCACACTGCCTTGGAGCCAACTGAGTATGGACTGAAACCCCCAAGAACTGTAAGAAATAAACCTTTCCTTTCCTAATTTTGGGTGTCTGGCATTTTGTCTCACCTACAAGAAAAAAGTAACTAATACAGAGGGTTTTTATCAGTATTTTCATAGTCAATCTTTGTAGGAACTCTACTGAGAAAGTTTAGTTATTACCCTTGCTTCATGCCCAGTGAGGCACAGAGTATCAGTGGCTTGCTCCAAGTCATACAACTGCAGAGGTAGAGTCAGGATGGGGACTCTATTCCAGAATTCACATTCTGTCATCCTCCAACTGGGCACCATTTTCTCTGGGTATCCTGAGGTTTCATTGAATGAGCCATTCTGGGGTTTTGTTTGTTTGTTTGTTTTTTGTTTTTTTTGTACTGGGGATTGAACTCACAGCCTCACATCTACCAGGCAGGTGCTTACACCACTGAGCTAAATATCAGGCTGAATGAGCCATTCTGACCAGGCATGCAGTATGCTTAAGCCTCCGTCCCATAGAGTTACCCCTTAGCATCTCCTCAGGACATCTGAAGTGGTCAAGACCACTCCTAAAGGGGCCTCTCCAGAGAGTGGAGCTGATGTGGCCTCATCCCTGTGGCACATAGCCCTCACCTCCTTAGGACATGGGCAAGAGGTTGCATTGTGCCTGCCAGGAAGTTCTTTGGATTTTATATCAGCAGCCTCTTCTTTTTTTTTAAATTTTTATTTTAAAGATAGTAAAATTCAACAAAACAAAACAGAACAAAGTCATTCAAAACAAAGCAGTAGAATTGATACAGAGCTTCAAAGCAGGATACTAGGAAAACAATAGCTACTATAGTATATCTTGTTATCTTTACAATAGTTGTCCATTCCATTAGGTATAGCAAAATCAAACCAAAAACAAAACAGAATAAAACCAATCAAAACAGAATATTGAATAAAGCAAAACAATTAATCAGAATACAGCAAAACAGTGAGAACAATATTGGGCCTTAATGACCAGATAGAAGGAAATCCCCCATATTTGCTACATTGCATACTGTCATCCTCCCAAGAGATGCTCAGATGCTGGCCCCAGGCCTGCAAAATCAACCAATCAATACAAGCAATTACTTGCTTTATGTCTCTTAGTTGCTATCAACTTAGCCAGTCCTCTGAACCAGCATAGGTAGGGGGTAGGGGGGAGTATTGATTCTCAGCCTGCATGCTGGTAGGCTCATGGGAGATGCTGACTTGTCTCTTCCTGGAACCCATTGCACCATTTACCAGGAAGGCTGGCTAGTTGTTTTCTGGTTGGATCTTCCCTGACCCAGCATGGCGGGTTCTCAGGAGGTGCTGATGTTTCTCTTCCTGGAGTCCATGCCACTCATGCCACTTACCAGGAAGGCTGACTAGTTGTCTTCTAGTTGGATCCTCCCAGACCCAGCATGGTGGGTTCTCGGGAGGCACTGATCTTTCTTTTCCTGGAGTCTGCACTGCTTACCAGGAAGGCTAGCTAGTTGACTTCTGGTTGAATCTTCCCTGACCCAGCATGGCAGGTTCTTGGGAGGTGCTGATCTTTCTCTTCTTGGAGTCCATGCCACTTGCACTGCTTACCAGGAAGGCTGGCTAGTATCCTTTCCTTTTTATCTGATGTCAAGCTTCTGTTTGTTTTCCAATTTTTTTATTTGTTAACAGTCTCAGGAAAACCAGAGTTAACTCCTTACAATGAGAATCCAAGCTAGCCAAGACTCCTGCCAGAGATTGGCTGCTGAACTTGAGGGGAAGAAAAAAGAAAAGGAAAGTTTTTCCAAAACACCATACTCTGGCAGAATTTATTAGGCACTCAGATAGCTGAGCTCCAAACACCTCCCCCCACCACACACACAAAGTTATTAGTACCATTGGTATGTGAGGTTTTCAGTTTTCTTCTAACTGACATTCGAATTCATTTTCAAGGACGTTTCCAGCTTTTAGCATTTGTGTATGATTGCAAAATACTGATTCATATATGATTGCATAATATTATGAAACATTAACCAAAGTTTTCTTTCCCCAGCATTTCCTTTGCTTTCTTCTTTGTGCTTCCTGTTATGCACTGGACCATGAATTAGAATCATCTGGAAAACTTTTGCAAATTAACCTTGTCTGGGCCTCATCCTTGGTTCTAAAAGCAGTACTCTATGGGTTTGAGCTGTGCTTCTTGTTTGCAGAGGATTCTCATGCCAGGGATTAAGAAGTCAGAAGAAAGAGGAAGCACCTTCTTGGTGTTTGAATTTGAACAGACACATGAGGGAGTGGAAAGGACACCGACTGAAGGCCTGGCAGAAACAGCAGGAGGAACTGCAAGACATCCTCTCCTCAGAAAACGAAGGGGTCTCTTGGGCCACCGAGGAGGCCAGAGGATGGGAGTGGAGTGGCGAGGAAATGGCAAGGTCTGCTTATTCAGCATTTATAGGCCCTCCTTGTCAGGAGGGACAGAGGGGCCCAGGAGATGACGGGGGAGGGGCTCCGAAGTACTGACAGAGGGAGGCCCTCATGGCCGAACAGAAACACAGGTGCCGCCTCCCTCAGTCCTTCAGCGCGATGCAGATTTCCTAAAACTTACATGGATGCTTGGGAAGAAACTTTGGTGAAGGGACTGAAAGGCTCAGTATAGAAATTAGGTTGAATTACGAAAAGTAAAGAGCCAGGCGTGGTGGCGCACGCCTTTAATCCCAGCACTCGGCGGGGGGGTGGGGTGGGGGGGGGCTGAGGTAGGAGGAGCGTTGTGAGTTTGAGGCCGGTGTGGGTTACAACGTGAGCACAAGGTCAGCGTGAACTACATAGTGCGACTCTGCCTCAAAAAACAGGGCCGGGAGTTTGACTCAGTGACTTAAGTGCCTGACTAACAAGGCGCGAGGTTGTGAGTTCAATCCCCGGTACCGGAAAAAAAAAAAAAAAAAGTAAAGAATGCCACATAGCCTCCACATGTACTCTGATATTTGTGCACACTACATTTGGATTTGTCTTTGTGCAGAAAGAGTAATCAGAAAGTTTCTCCTGTCTCATCCTGTTGCTTCTGCTTAGTACCAGTGGATTTGTCTCTGACCACTTGATAATTGAGTGTTATCTATTTTTAATAGAGGCCTAAGGAAACTGTTGCTTGTAGATGTTGTGGAAGGTTGATACTAATCACCACTTTAAAGTGAGCGTATGTTACTGAAATGACCACATGCTGTTTTATAACATTACAAAATAACTTTAGAATTCAATAATCACATTCATTTTTAGTGGCAATTTAATGAACTGAGTAATTAAAAATTATTTACATTTATACATTAAACTGATAGCATATTTGCATTGTTTTAATTCAAGAGAAATAAAAGAAGGGTAATGTAGCAAAAATCTTCAATCTTGTTTCCCTTGTCCTCAGCTCCTTCAAACACAAACATTGCTGTCAATTTCTGACATGTCCTTCAAAGATAGGCAACGCACAGGGAAACAAATGTATGGACATTTTTATATTTATTTTCCTTCTCCTTGAGTGGAAGCTAATGTAAATTATCTAGACTTTGACTTCTTACCAGGACATGATGGTGTCTTTCTTCTTTTTCATGGATACATGATATGTCATTGAATGCATACCTTAGGATTTTCAAAATAAGTCCTTATTGACTGGCAGTTACAGATTGCTTTCATTCATTAAAAAAATGACTGAAGATTTATGATCTGCTGAATATTTTCAATTCCTCCTCCTTTTCTAGAATTATCAATTTGAAAACCTTGGAAATATATGAATCTCAATTGCTATGATCTCATCAGCATTTCAGTTCATTTAGAAAGAATTTTCATTTCACATATTAAAAGATACCTTCACTAAATTATTAGATTGAAACTTTCTAGAAGTTAATGATCTTTTTTTCTGCTTGATAATCCTATCAAGTTTTTATGTTGCCAATCCATTTTTGCTGGTCTTGAATAATGCCTTTTTAGTGCAATTAATAGTATACATCAATATGGTATCACACTGCTCTATTACACTAAAATATAAATAAAGAATTTAGAAATAGCATTAACAAGTCATTTTCCTTTTAAAAGTCCTTGTTTGACTGGAATTATTTGTTTCAGAGGTTAAAAAAGCCTGGCTAAAAGCTGCACCCTATCTTGCAGGAGAAATGCATCATGCTTTCCACTATATATAACTTTTATATCAATAATCCAACATATCACCGTCTTCATGTGCTAACATTTAATGTCATATCTAGATGAAATTGATAATGCCTTCTGAAATCTAAGTCATTTTCTATGATTGGTTGTGTTTTGAGTTTTCATATTGGTGTTAAATAAATATGGAATTGCAGAATCTTATTGAAATGCACTTGAAGGTTATGTGATCTGTATAGGACTTGGGACTGTTCTTTCCTGACTGACAGTTTCCTTTAAACAGCAAATTTCTGGAGAAAGGAAATCCACTTTGCTAGGTCAATCATTCCGTATTAAAATGTATTTTCAAACTTTCATGGTTAAATGTAAGTATGTCCTTTTTAAATCAAAAGAATTGCATATTCTACTAGCTCTTTGGGTGACAATGGATTAAGCTAAAAGCAAATGACAGGCCCCAGAGAGCCTAACTGTGAGCTCTCACTCTTCTAAGATCAGTTTCTTCAGCCTTGCTTACCATTCTGTGATCCAAAAAACACTAATAAACTCCATTTTTAATATAAATTAACATACTCTGGTTTTGGTTGTTTGCAATTCTAGAATCCTAGTAGATAAAAGGACAAAGACAGGATATTCCTCAAAAATTGTTTAGAAATCCTGGGATGATAGCTTGTTATGGTTTGTGCCTGGGTGGCCCCCAAGCCTCATTCAGTCACAGAGGCAGCTGAATTTAGTATTTGTGATTGGTTCATTGTCTAGTGCTGGGATTGGCGGTGTGAGTGCTGCACCCATCCAGGGCTGGGTAACAAGCATACAACACAAGAGAAAAAAAGAGGCATGCTTTTTCCTTCTTTTGCCTTTTACTCTTGTTGCTCCTGTCACTTGTAGCTGCCATGAATGCCTGCCCCTCAGCCATGCCACCCTGCCTTGGAGCCAGCTGAGTATGGACTGAAACCTCCAAAAACTATAAGTTAAATAAACTTTTCCTTGCTTCACTTTGGGCATCAGGTATTTTGTCTCAATGAGAGAAAAATAATCAAGACATAGCTCTACCAGGAATCATGTCTCTTTTGTAGAGGTTTTTAATTACAGCTAAAATGAATTATTGTTTGAAGGTTAATTATAGACTCTTACAGGCAAATTGAGATGGGAGCAGCCATATTAATAAGCAGCTTAAAATTGTTGGACTCTTACAAATACTTTGATAGATCTATACTTCCCAGATAGTTTATACTCTTCTTAGGATGGGTTATCCAAGCTTCTGTGCTGATTCTGTAGCTGGGAGATGGGAGGTGGTTCTAGACTCTGGCAAATTGTACAATGAAGGGGAGGCACTGTTCACTCAGTCCTGTGTTGCTTTCATTGCTCTGGATTGTTGGTGCTTTTATAACATGTCTCCAGATTCCAGTTTGGATGCTGATACCCTTCTCCAAAGTGTCTCCTTGCCGGCTTCATCAGGCTCCACAGGTGGATTTGGTTTGCAGAGATATCAATGTCCATTTAAAGTTTTAATTTCTGAAAATAAAAATTTATTTGTAAAAATTGAAAAGACTGACCTTATCCTACTTCCTATGTCTCTCAAACTCCTATTGCTTCTTCAAGTATAGTAGAAATCCCAAGCATTTTATTAATGCTTTTCTAGTTGACCACATCTGGACCTATGATCAATGTCATATAGATCAGACTTATTGGCCTTGACCTTATACATTTTACAATCTGGTGCTGTATTTAAAAGTATTATTTCACCAGGAGTGGTGGCACATGCCTTTAATCCCAATACTTGGAGGCTGAGGTAGGAGGAACATTGTGAGTTTGAGGCCGGCTTGGGCTACAATGCGAGTGCAAGGCCGGTCTGAGCTACATAGTGTGACTCTGCCTCAAAAAACTAGGACTGGGAGTTTGGTCGTTGGGTGCCTCTGTGGACAAAGCAGAAAGGAGCTAGGCTCTGGGCATGTTTTAGGCATTGAGATGGACATGCAGACAGGCCAATTAGCAGAACTTCTCGCAGAGTCTGAATCCCAGTCAGAGCTCTGCTTGCTCAGCGACTGATCAACTGCAGAGGACACACAGAGGTTTCTTGTGGCTCAATTCCTTTCTTGGGTTGAGTTTGTCTGGAGACATAGCCTGTTGTCTCAGTTACTTTTCACTCACTGCCAAGACAAAATACCTGACACCCAAAATTAGGGGAGGAAAGGTTTATTTCTTACAGTTTCTCAGGAGTTTCAGTCCATACTTAGTTGGCTCCAAGGCAGCATGGCGTGGTGGGGCTGCTATTCATGGCAGCCACCAAACAAGGCACGCTAGGGAGTGAGAGTGGAAGAGCAAGGAGGGGGAAGACCCGCCTCCCTTACACTGCATATCGGCTCCACCCCTGGGCGGGTGTAACACTCACATTATCAATCCCAGCACTACACAACAAACCAATCACACCTGCCAGACTCAGCCCCTTCCAAATTAGATGAGGCCTTGGGGGTCACAGATCATCCAGTACACCTATCTCAAATTGATTCTGAGGCTCAGACAAATGTAAGAAGCAGCAAAGACAATAAATGGAATTGAAAAACAGCAAGCATTCTTAGGAATCCTCAGGAAAAATCATTCAGTGCTTCAAAATGATTTTCTAAGTAGTAAAAACAGACACAGAGACAGGGTAGTGAAGGAAGAGGAAGAAACCCAGAAAAGCAAATAAAATGCCATTATTGTTTTAACATATATGAAGATTCACCACACATGTGTTGGTGATGGGTGAAGGAAAGACTTTTCTAACTTTTAAAATGAAATACTATGTGCTTTTACTAGTTTACACTTACATATCATCTCACAGACTGTATCTTTTTCACTTACTACTGTCTTGAAAACCATCTAGAAAACACAGCTCTAGTAGTAATTATATTTTTTAACACAAGAGGAGAAGGAATCAAATTTTTCTCGTGATCAAAGACCTGCTATGCGCCATTTAAAGGGGAAAAGGGTTGTATTGGCTCATGATTTCAGAGGTTCCAGTCCGTGATTGACCGGCTCCTGAGGTAGAAACACCATGGTGGAAGGGTTTGGCAGAGGAAAGCTGCTCACTTCATGGTGGCAAAGAAACAGAGAGAGCAAGGAAGCAGCAGAGAGAGAGAAGGGGCCAGGGACAAGAATACGCCCTTCCAGATTACACCCCAGGGACACAGTTCCTCCAGTCAAGTCCCACCTTCTACCAGCCCATTCAGTTAATGAACCCATCAGAAGTCAATCCAATGATGAAATTAGGGCCCTCAGGATCAGTCACTTCTCTAGTTCCCACTTCTGAACATTGCTTTGTTGGAGATCAGCCTTTGAAACATGAATCTTTGGTGGATACTTCATACTTAAACTGTCACAGCTTCCCAGAGCCATTTTAAGACTCCCTGTTTCCGAAATCGTTTCAGTGTAGTTTTTCTGTGTGGCTTAGTCATTCAATAACAGGCTCGTTATTCACATTTGGTTTTGTTGCTTTGTATTCCAGTTATGGGAGACTAGGGAAGGAGGCAAAATGTTTGACTGTGTCTGTCTTTAAGTAGAGTACTCACTGGCTAAGTGCCTAGCAGCTTCTGTGCATATGAGCTTTTACACTTTCCCAGATGTTATTAAGGGTACTTGAAGTGACTGTGCTGTCTGCTGTTATGCAGAAACAGCAGATCACCCAGAGTTATTTTATCCAGTATTACTTTTCTCTAAGGGCAACATTATCTATTGCAACATTATCTATTAATATTCTCTTCACCTACATCCTTGCTGTGTGCTGTGAAATGTATAGATGTAAGATTTCTGAAAAATTTTAAGCCATGTGTCTTAGTTACTTTTTGCTTGTTGCCAAGACCAGATACCTCATGCCCAAAATTAGGGAAGGAAAGGTTTATTTCTTACAGTTTCTCGGGAGTTTCAGTCCATACTCAGTTGGATCCAAGGCAGTGTGGCATGGTGGGGCAGCTATTCATGGCTGCTACAACTGCAAGGCACACTGGCGAGAGAGAGAGAGGGTGGGAGCAAGAAAGAGGAAGACCAGCCTCCCTTACACTGTATCTCAGCTCCACTTCTAGGCGGGTGCAGCACTCACATCATCAAACCCAGCCTGAGACAACAAACTGATCACAAGCACCAAACTCAGCCCCATCAAAAGTATATGAGGACTTGGGGGTACATAGTATCACCCAATACACCATGCTAAGGAAAACTTTTTTTTTAATGGAAATTATACTGGAGGGGATGGTGGGCATTCTGTGTGAACCCTTTCACCCTATTCTGTTAGTTTATGCTCATCAATATGTAGCTGTATCTTAAATGCATGTAAGACTCTCATGCCAGGAACATTCTGGAATGTGATGAATATCTGTATCTTTTGTCTGGGTTATTTCAGTTATTCATCTTCTTCCCTTTCTGTGTCACTTTCTTTCCCTGTGACAGCCACTTTCCAAGTAACTGCTCAAGCTGTCGTTGTCCTCAGCAAGTCCCACCACTGTAGGGCAGCAGTGACAAATACTGAACATGTACAGACTTTCTTCTTCGTCCTTATTTCCTAAACAACACAGTATAACAACTGCTTCCATAGTATTTATACTGAGTTAGGTATTGCAAGTAATCTGGAAAAGATTTGAAGTTTACCAGAAAATCTGTAGGGCTCAAATGAAAATTCTGCATCATTTTATAGAAGGAACTTGAGCATCTGCAGGTTTTGATATGGGAAGCTTCCTGGGACCAATGTTCTGTGGAGACTGAAGCACAAGTATACTGACAAGAGTCCCTGAACTGCTCAATTCAGTGCCATTCTTTGCCTATGTCTAAGCAGGCTGGTGAACTATCAGGCTTTCCTGCCTGGTGACTTTAGACTGCTCTCTGATTTGTCACAGTCCTCAGGAGGAACACAGTCCTGTTGGCACCTCCTCTAGCTCCTTGACTCTTCTGGAGAATTTTGCAGAGCCTCAATTTTTCCTCCCCTCAAGACTCTCAGGAAATCACAGAGTACTTTGGATTTTTTTTTCAGCAGCTGCCTGAGTGAGATGTAAAATAACCATGGCTTTTGTATAATTATGAATTTAATGATACATAAAATTCACTATTTAAAGTAAAAAAAGTAGTTTTGAAAGTCTTTGAGTCCTACACACAGAGTAAAATACATATTATGTTAGAAGAATAATGTGACAATGGGTACAAAGGGAAATAATTATTACAGAGCACAGTATTTGTCATTTTGATTTGGTTTTTCACTTCTCTTGCTCTTGCAATCTAGAACTTTCCTCTTCCTCACAAAAACCTTCTCCAGAAAAGTAACACTTCCATACTTCCAAGCAAATGTGATAGAGCACACAAATGGGAGTCCGTTTAAAACTGAAACACACAACTCACTTCCATCTTCACCACATGCCTCCCACGTGTGCAACTGCCTGTGCAGGATTCAGTGGTGGTCATCCTGGATGTGAGGCTCTCTAAGTGGGGGCAACTACTAAAGACTGTTGCCAGTTACACAGTCATGGGCCCCCAGTGTGACCTGAGTCAGAACTCAGTCCTGCTTTTCTGTCAACAATTTATCAGTGTGCTTCCTACAGGAATAGGAGCAATAAAGGAGAAGTCAAAAGGTCATTAAGAGGGCCAGGGATTTAGCTCAGTGGTGTAAATGCCTGCCTGGCAGGTGCAAGATTGTGAGTTTGATCCCTGGTACCAAAAAATTTTGCCTTAGGCACATTATTGCCCAAATCTTGCGTTATTTTCTCAGTGCTGACAAGATGGCTGTCTTTTTTAATGAATTTGACCCAAATTTCTGGACACAGAGTCCATAGTCTTAATCACCACATATTGGTACAAATATGTCCTCCTGAGCCAGGTGTGGTGGCACACACTTGTAATCCCAGCACTAAGGAGGCTGAAGCAGGAGGATCATTGCAAGTTCGAGACCAGCCTGGGCTACAAAGTGAGCTCAAAGCCAGAATGAACTGCATAGTGAGACCCTGTCTCAAAAAGATTTTTAAAAAATTAAAAAAAAAAACCTCTTGTTCCAAAGAAATTGTGTCCCTCCAACAACTCTTTCCATTTGAGATTCTCAACTGCACTTTCAGAAACCATTTGACTCCATGTTCATACCCCCAGAAGCAGATGGTACTTCAGTGAATCAAATGTATTCAGCTGCAAACCATTTCATTGTTTTCAAATGGAAAGTAACAGGACTTGAAAGGAGAGGCCCAAGTTCCAGTATTTTAAGCCTTCCAGTGAGATATTCAATGAAATCATTTGAACACTATGACAATGATCATTCTTTCCATCTTTCAAACATCTTGTTCAAGTAGCACTGACCTTGTGAATCTTCTACTAGAAAGCAAAGTAAACCCAGTTACATTAGTGGGCACAACCCTGAGGGCTGGAGGTTGGAAAATCATGCCAACAAAGTTCATGCTAGGAGTCAGAGTCCCCTGCAGAATCTGTAGTAGTCATGAGGGACTCACAATGCCTGAAAACACCAGCTGTCTCATAGCACTCACTGGATGCATCCTCAGAGAATGCATAGCTGAAGGCCTCTTAGCCTGAATGCTACCAATTTAGGAAAGTAAACTTAGAACCAATGATGAAGCCTCAGACTGCCCTGTCAGGGACTTCTTGAGAAGTCCAAGGAGCTGTGAAACCTCAAGCTTGAAATCTTCATCACATGGCCATGTTATGAACTTGCCAATTTTGAGTTTGTCCAACTCAAGTCTTCTAATAAAATAGTGGCTAATGCTTGTGCAGCCCTCTAGGAGTTACTGTAAAATTTCTTATGAATTCTTCTGGTTGGTCAACATTATCATCCAGCAACATGCACCTGATCATATTGCTGTCTCTACTTTGTAAGCACTGTGCTTTACCTCTCTACGTCTCACACGTAAAACACTGCAAGCCTTGGAGGGTAACTGAAGAGTGAAGTTGGCTGAAAGCTGGCTCTTTCAAACTGGAATTTGGGGGCAAACTTCCAATTAATGTGAAAGATACTCCTTTTGTGCAATTTGTATATACCTGGAACAACCCCAGGAAGCTTGAAAGGAGGAGGAGAAGGAGCTGATACTTTGTGAGGGCATGTTCCTGGATCCCTTGGCCAAGTACTATCAAGCTATTATCACCCTGAATAGGTGAAAGGTTAAAACACTGGCACTCTCTAAAAATAATAGCAGCCAGATGTAGTGGCACATGCCTATATTCCCAGCACTTGGGAGGTTGAAGCAGGAGAATTGCTATGAGTTCGAGGCCTGTCTGGGCTACCAAATAAATTCAAAGCCAGGCTGAACTGCATAGTTAAACCTGTCTCAAAAAGACAAAAATAATTTTTTTAATGTACAGCAATCTGCAAAATCCCTATGAATGATATTTGGAGATAGCTGACCCATGCAGGCCTTTTTCACTGCACAAGCACCCGTGAGTAGGAGTTCCAGCAAAGGCACAATCTTTTAAATTTTAATGACACTATCAACATTGACTCATTCAACCAATGTCTGTCAAATGCCTATTATGTTTAAGGACTGTTCCTGATGTTAAGAATGCAAAGGTAAACAAGAAGAAGTCCCTGCTCCTGGGGAAACTATATCCTAGAGAGATAAGACAAACAGCTTATGTGTGTGCCGACTGACATGCACTGGGGAGAAAAACCAAGCAAGGAAAGAAGGAAAGGCCAGGGTATGGCATGGAAAGAGGCTGCTTTTCTAAGCAAGAGGGTCAGGGAGAACTTGTGAGGCTCTGTTCAGCATAAACCTAAATGAAACATGGGACTGAAGCAACAGGTGAGCTGCTGATGTGGTACTGAGGCAGGTGTTCTGCTGAGATGGGTGTGCTGTTGAGGCACAGGTATGCTACTGAGGCAAGTGTGCTGCTGAGACAGGTGTGCTACTGACACAGGTGTGCTGCTGACACAGGTGTGCTGCTAAGATGTGTGTACTGCTGAGTTGGGTGTGCTGCTGAGGTAGGTGTGCAGAGGCAAGTGTGTGGAAGCAGATGTGTGGAAGCAGGCTGTTTCTAGCAGGGAAGGGGACATAAGAGAGGAACCTGCGGTAGAAGTAGGCCCTGCCTATGCCCACCTCCACCCATTATCCAGACTCCTTCTTTTTTTCAGTTTAAAATTTCAAAGCCATGAAGAATTTCTTATTCTTCCATATTAAGACTGCATCCCCTGAAAGAGTCTAACTCTTTCTTTCAAGAATTGAAAGTAACTTTTAATATCCTGTTCCAACACACATCCCCAGAACTTGCAATGATGATTTACAGATTCACACATAGATGATGGTAGGAAAAAGAGAAACATTGGAGGGAAAGGAGGTAGAAAAGGTGAAGGAGCAGGAGAGGAAAGGTGGAAGAGGACACCCTGTATCAAACACAGCATGTAACCCAGCGTTTCAGAGCTGTGTCACTTGACAAACCAACATGCACACACTTAGGACATGGTGCCAGTACCACTGCTGCATCTCAAGAGGGGAAAGAAGCAAAGCTAAAAGTCTTTGAACTAACAGTCTGTAAAGACATGAAACATCATGGCACACAAACACAATACCCAAATGTATTGTTTCAGAACTAATCCGTATAATGATTAAAGCAGTCATGTCTTTGATTACTGCTTATGCAAGGTCTGGTGAGCGCTTGCCTAGCAAGAATTCTATAATTAGAACTATTTGTTTTATTTATGTATGTCTTTTGTATGCCTTCATACTGCGTAAGTTATGTTATTTCATGTATGTCTAACAAAGCATAATTCTAGCTTCCCTTTATTGTATCTAGACAGAAATCTTTCAAAACAACATCAAGAGGTGTTTTAAATTCACAAAAATAAGAATAAACTGAATGAATAAAAAACCTAAAGTCTTTATTTGATGCAAAATTCTTTCCATGATACTTTTTAAGAGACCTATGACAAAGACTGATGGCTCCTGAAATACCCTTAATCTCATCCTTAATAGCAACAGTCATCAGAGGATGCAGGTGTTCCAGTCTCCTAGTCACTGCTGAGCTCCATAGAGTACTTGATAAGCAGGTGCTGACTGACAGCTGCCCACTCTGCATCTCTGACTCAGCCAACCAGCAAAGAAGCAATTTCACCAAGTTTTCAGGCTCAGATATGAGTTGTTTGAAGAACATTTATCACCCAAAGAGCTTTACCTGGAAGTTCTTCCATAAAATAGTATAAAAAATATATTCAAAGACCAATTACTTGTGATTTTTTTCTTGCTATCAACACAGAGCATTTTTATCCAAAACATACATTTAGTGTTTGACCTTGGGTTTTTTGATACTTTTGTACACAAAAAAGAGAAAAATGCTTCTGAGGTATTTTCTAAATATACCTGGCAGAATCAAGTTATAGCTAATTACCTGAAGAAGTGATCCTAGATGCTGAGAACAAAATCCAAATAATTTTAGTTCTGAGGATTTACAGCAGTCTGGAATGTGATCACCAAAAATAAATGGATAGCTCCATTAATAGTGTCCAAGATTCTGTTTAAAAGTAGGAGAGTGATTTGTCTTTTCTTAGAAACACCTCAAGCACTTTGTAAATGTACATGATGCACTTTAGGGAAACTAGAACTATTCACAGAAGAAAGACTGCAACAGGCAGCAAAAATAGATTTTCCAAAGCAAAAGAAGTATGGGAAAATTAATTCCTTGTTCACTGGGTCATTTTCTTTGTCTGCTAGGCACTTAGCTAAACTACAATTTCCAGACTTAATGTAATCAGCTTTAGCATGTACAGTGAAACCCCTGAAATTCACAGGCCTTAGGCTCCTAGACCACCAAGAATTGTGAAAAACCAGAAACTTCAGATGTAGTCTGTTGTGGTTGATACATCGTGTCAACTTGAGAAGTTTAGAAGTTTAACTGAGAGACTCAGCAGGGAACCAGGGTTCTTACTTTGCAAATATCCTCATCCTGTGCAAAGGAAGGCAAGGAGATTTTGTGAATGCTACACCCACCCTGGAGGTGGCGATGGCCTGTATACAATGTAAGGGAGGAGAAGAGGCTTGTTTTCACCATTTTTCCTCTGGCTGCTGCCTTGAAGTTTTGCCCCAGTGCCATGCCACCCTGCCTTGGAACCAGCTAATTACGGACTGGAACCTTCAAAAACTGTAAGATAAATGAACCTTTCCTTCCTTCATTTTGGGTGTCAAATATTTTGTCCCAGCAATGAGAGAAAGTAAAAGTAACCAGGAGAGAATTTGGTACCAGTGGAGTGGGGTCGTTGCTGTGACTGTACCTGACTATGTGGTTCAAGAGCCTTTGGAAATGGTTTGTGGTAAGAGTTTGGAAAGGTTCACAGATGACACCTGAATGCACAGAGTTGAAACAACTTAGATTATTCTGCATGGGAGATTCTGGTCAGAGCTCAGGAGACCAGAAGACTGATAGAAAGCCTGCCAGTGAAGACCAGGCTTGGAAGTTTTCTTCTGGGAAGAAGGATTGCATTGGTTGTTGGACTCCATATGATGTGTGTTACTGCTTGGCAGAAAGTTTGTCTGCATTCTTCCCATGCCCAGAGACTTTGCCAGAGACTGAGATTAAGGGCAATGGACTGATTAATCTGGTGAAAGAAATTTCAAAGCAGCCAAATGTTGAAAATGGTGGCCTGACTACTTTTGGGGGCCTTTAGTGAGATTTATGTTGGGAATCAAGAGCAAAGAGCCCAGCATGGTAATTGAAAACCTTGTGAGTTTGACCAGAAAGCTATGGACTATAAAGATAGAGCTGAGACCTCAATTGCTGAGAAGGAACAAAGAAATAAAAATGATAGCCTGGGGGCATTCCAGGAAGCAGCAGGCCTCCACCCTTTGCAGCCTCAAACTGGCAAAAGTGAATTTTCTTAGAAGAAAAAGCCACAGAGTGCCATGTTCCAGAGTAGCGACAGAGGCCACAGGAGATTCCAAAATTTTCAGCAGCCACACAATTCCAGAATGGTGATGGCATAGAGAAGCTATTCCTTACAATCAGGTTCAGAGAGCACAGTAATCCAGGCACTCAAGTCAAGAGAGAGGAAAGCCTGGTTACTGCTAGCTGGTAGCAGACCTTGCTGGCATCCATGTGGCACTGGTTTTAGGTGCAAGGAAAATGTACAAATTCTAAGGCTAAGGCAGCTTCTGAGTCACTTTCAGAAGACAATATGTAAAGATGCAAACGTGAAGCCAAAGGTGCAATGGAGAGCTCAGAAGTTTGGAAAAGCAGAAACGTGGATCATCTAAGGAAACCTGTAATGAGGGAGCAAAGCCAGCCCAAGAGAGAAGCTGTGGGATTGGTAACCACCAAAAGTGCCATGGGGGTGGAACCACACAAGCCCTTCGGAGCTCACAATTTGCCACAGATTGTCTCAAAGGTGCACATGGAACTATAGGACTTAACGTTTGCCCTGCTGGATTTTGGACTTGTTTTGGTCCCAATCCTTTGTACCCTGTTTGTAACTTTTGAAATAAGAATGTTTATCTTGCACCATTGCATGTTGGAATTGTTTAACTTTGTTTTCATTTGTACAGGGCCTTGCAGCTAAAAGTTTGCCTTGCATCTTGGAGGAGACTTGGGACTTAAACTTTTCAGCAATGCTGAAACTGTTAGGACTTTGGCAATTCTTGCAGATGGACTAAACGCCTATTGCATAAAGGGGTGAACATGAGTCTTTGGGAGGTCCAAGGACAAAATGTTGTGTTTCTAATGTAATATAATGTTGATAGTCTTTATGCTGGTTCTTAATGATTGTTAAGATGTGTTATAATATTCAAGTTGCAAAATGTTAAAAATATGCATTCCTTTGTATCTGGAGGCTGATTTAAAGACATATGTCCGGTTGCCAAGTTGACAAGGGGTGGATTGCTATGATTTATACACTTTGTCAGCTTGAGAAGTTTAGAAGTTTAACTGAGAGACTCAGCAGGGAGCAGGATTCTTTGTAAATATCCACATCCTGGGCAAAGAAAGGCAAGGAGATTTTGTGAATGCTACACCCACCCTGAGAGGGGGTCTGTATACAATATAAGGAAGGAGAAGAGGTTTGTTTTCACCATTTTTGCTCTGGCTGCTTTTGCTCTGGCTGTTGCCTTGAGGTTTTGCCCCAGTGCCATGCTACCCTGCCTTGGAACCAGATAATTATGGACTGGAACCTCCAAAAACTGTAAGCTAAATGAACCTTTCCTCCCTTCATTTTGGGTGTCAAGTATTTTTTCCCAGCAATGACAGAAAAGTAAAAGTAACCAAGACACAGTCAGAAAAATGCCTATAAATGCCTATTTGTATAGTTTAAAGCCAAATATGCTTTGTCTCATACAGTTATGTAATTTAATTTAATAAAATACTATATTAATGTTATGGTTTATACATCACGTCAACTTGAGAAGTCTAGAAGCTTAACTAAGTAACTCAGCAGCTCTACATCCTGGGGTGTAGAGAACTAGCAGTTATGGTCTAGGATATTGTTCATTATGTCAATTTGAGGTCAGAAGTTTAACTAAGTGATTCAGCAGGGGGCAAAGGTCCTTAGTTTGTAGCATCCTCAGCCTTGCAAGAGGAGGTGAGTGCTACACCCACCCCAGGAGCAACCTGCTTAGAATAAAAGTCAAATAAGGAGGGATTAATAGTTGCTTCTTCTTCGGAGCTCTGGTCTTGGCCTTCAGCTTGGACATTCTCTCCTGGCTTCTGGCACAGACTGTTAGGCTTCATCATACTCTTTAGTCTTCATCATAGACTCTTCAGCCTTCCATTGTAGATTCTTCAGTGTTCCATCATAGACCCGTCAGCCTCTTGATATGGACTTGAGGACACTGCAGTAAGCTCCAACCCTTGGGCTGAACCCTTCACCTTCCAGCTTGCAGACACCCTCTGCACGCTCCCTTATTCAACTTTGTGACTGACCACTGTAAGCCAATCTTGTAATTGCTTATACAGTTGTATATCTGTTTCTCTAGTAAACCCTGACTAATACAATTAATAAACCCTTAGAAGATGCAGGCTGTTTTGGTAATATCTTAGGGCTTTAAGAAGAACAAAACCAAGAACACTTGAAATAGCTACACATGGTATGACAACCTGCTGTGATGTGCAGATGCTGGTGCATCATCAAGATGGGTTACAGGGCAGCAGCCAACCAGCAGCAAGGAGAACTGAATAATGCCCTTGGATTGGCTACTTGCAAACCTTCCATTGGATAAAAATTGCTGAGGATATTTACAGTTTCTGAGAATTGCAGGAGTTTCTTAAACAGTTACTAGTTAGTTTCTAATGAAAAATTCATCAACAAATAATGCCAAGAACTCTGAAGCCTGACTTCAGAAGAGGATAGACTCTACTGGTGGTTGACTGATAGAATGTGAGAGAGGAAGGAATCTGTTATTTCTGGATGAAGTCTTTTTTAAAAAAGTCTGTTTAGGCCATTTTTTATTGGTAATAACATAATATCACAGATTAAGCTATAAAGAAACAAGATTTTGTGGGGCTTATATGTCTGGTCCAAGGTGAAGGAGTTACGTTTTGTGTCATATCCCACAGAAATGAGAATTTGAGTCATCTCACCAGGTAGAGGGACCTCTGCAGCCAAACTGCTTGACCTCAGTGGTTACTGGAAAAAGGTCTTGGAAATGTTTATGTGCTTTGACTCAGACTACTTCTAAGAATTTATAGAGTCTATGAAAGTGTATGAAATCTTTGGAAACTATAGACAGAAATATACACATCAAGCTATCCTCTGCAATGTTATACATAATTGTCAAAACTGAAAATGGGCTGGCTCTAGCTCGGAGGGAGAGCACTTGCATAGTATATGCCCTCAGAACAGACTGTGCTGTATTACTCTTACAAGTAACAAAACACCAAGGTCTTCAGTGCATAAAATACCAAGTAGTCATCCTGCATGGAGTGACAGATACTGCAGAGGCAGGTGAGCACAAGTGGGCCAATAAGAGACCGCTCTGCATTTCCCAGATCCTGGGGTGTGCATTCCTTAGAGGAATACATTTACCTTTGTGGTACATGACCTTAGAAAACACTTTCATGCTGTCACATTTTCGTTTATGCCCTCAGAATAAATGCAAAGTTGAGTCTTCCTAAACTTCTAATGAAGTCAGTGCTCTGGCTCACAAGTGACTTACGCAGAAACAGATACAACACATGGGTATTGGAGCCAAAGTTCAGTTGAATCTCTTAGTTTTTACCAGGAATTGAATTCCATATTTTTTGCATTAATTTCTCCCATTATGAAGATTTTCTTGTCAAACAAAGGACTTAAGGTTTATGGTTCTTAATTTCACAGGACTTGTTTCTTCCACTCAAATTAGAATTGCAGTGCATTGCTTCGCTATAACAATACTATCATGTTCGTATGTCTAATATCCAAAATAAGTTTCAGCTCTGATGTTTGAAGCCATGAGAGTAATGATTGAGCCAGCAATGAGAATTACTAAATGAAGCAGGTAACTTTAAAATCGTTTAACTCCATGTTCATCTGAATTCTATTTGCTGTCAACCAAAAATGGATTCATTAAGACTGTAAGTTACAGAATATCATCATGTTTCATTGTTCTCTCTTTACCTAGTGTTGCAACTTGTGATTCAGAATGAAACCAAAGCAGTCTGCTAAAAGTCACTAATATAATCCCAGTGCTTGCCTTCCAAAGGTCCCCGTTGTTCTTTGAGTGAAGCATGAATCCCCTGCATGACTCCTGAGTTCACAAGATGCCAGATCTCCTGTCTTCCTTGCCAGTAGTAGCATCTCCCTTTGGTCACTTGTATCCTGTGATCCTTCTCAGCCAGGGCTTGTCGAATGCTCCTTGACCTGGGCACATACTGTTTCATGTAGAAATCACCACTGCTCCCCAGGGCTCTTTGTCTTCCACCTTATTTCCCAAGCCTTGTGAATCCAGGAAGGCTGAGTGATTAATTTTTGCCAATGATGTGTGATGAGTCATCTCCAGTCCAAAGCTTGAAGAACAGCTGTGGGTTTCCATCTTCTCAGTCCCTGCCCCAGACTATCTGTGCACTTAGAGGTAAGGCAATAATAGTGACAAATGGAAGCAGTCTGGGTCCCACAGTTATTGCTTGGAAAAAAACTCATGCAGGACAGCTGTTGTGGTGGCCTTTGACTTGGTATGAGTGAGCAATAGCCCTTTATTGTGCTCAGGTGACTGAGGTTTGGGGGAGTTTGCTTTTGTAGCAGCAAGCACTTAATATATGATGGCATTTCAGCCTATGATATGCTCTCCACATTTTTCTACCTTCACCTCCACTGCTATCCATTTTCACCTACCACTTCCTCTTTATGTTTCTGTGCAAAGCTCTTCCACAGCACTCCCTTATCAGCACAACTAATCTCATACGTCTTAAATTTCTTTGTCCCACATGAACTGTGAGACCAAATGGGCCAAGGTTCAGTATGCCTTGGTCCAGTTGAACCCCCTACCTATTACAACCCAGCCTGTGACATAGAGCAGGTGGTTAGTGCTGAAGAGGATGCAGGGAGGTAGAGATTTTGCAAAGGAGAAGGAGACCAAGAGATGGAAGGGAGGGAAAAAAAGGGAAGGGGAAGTAAAAAGAATTAAGATGTGTTGTGTTCATGTGCCAATTCCGCACAATTAATGTAATCATCATTTATTGCACACATGTATTAATAAAAAGAAACATTAAAAAATTTTTAAAGAGTGAACTAACAGGGATTTACTATTCAGTTATTACAATATCAATATGATTTTGCTCAGTTAGAAAAGAAACTTTTGTTGGATATCTGAGAGACTTCATATGCAATTGGAAAATGGTCAAAACATATACAAAAATAGAACTCAGCTCCATTATTGCAATAACCAACTCAGGAAACTAACTCGTTATTTACAGAAGTCAGCCTAAGAGACCAGCCAGTTTATAAATCTGTAAGTCAAACTCACAGGAAATTCAATTACTGTTTCTGGCAACCAGCCCAGGAGGCCAAAAATTAACTTCTATAATAATTGGCCTCAACTAACCAGTAGTTGGTTAATAACTGACACTTTCTCAAATTTCTGTCCTGACATTCAATTTAAGACAAAGCACAAAAGTCACAGAATGCCAGGCTGCCTCCAGCTCCCTCTGCAGCAGCCCCAGTCAGAGCAGACCTTCAGCTTTCCTTTCCACTCCATTGCTTTTCTCCTCCTCTACCGGTCTTTGAGTCTCTGCCAAAACACGGGTGGTGGTGATCAAGTTTCTTGTAGCCAGATCTGAACAAAAAGAAGACAGGGAGCAAATAGGTTCAACCTCTAGGGTTTGTGTGGCACTTAGGTAATAGCATCACCATCATTTGAGAACTTGTTCAAGATGCATATTCTCGAGTTCCATCCCTAGATCTTTTGAGCCTGAACCCTTGGAGCTGGGGCCCACCATTATGATGCCAGTGTTACAGTGGTAGAACCACTGCAGTATAATCAGATCTGAATTAACTCATGTCCGTGGGGCCCTATTTGTAAGTGGTACCAAAAGGATTCTTCCCCACGAGAAGGTTCTACCAGTCTGCTATCCCCCCAGTTACTGCTGCCAAGTGCCCCAGACAAGCTCCCGCCAAGCACCAGGGAAGGCACATGCTTTCCTCTGGGACCCATACTTTACATAGCACAGCACCCCCCTGAAACATACATTACACACTTCCTTTCCTCCTCCTGTGCCACCTGGTATTATGATCTGTTAGAAGACAAGCAACAATTTTGGCTGTGGCTAGTTACTAACTATTCTGAAGAACCAGCCAAATTATTTTTATGACATGTATTCCTTCCTGCTAGATGTCACTTCATATTTTTAGAAATTTCTGAGTGTTGGTCTAACATGTGGAAATCGATGTCCTCTAAGTTAAAACCTTATTTTATAGAAACCAGAGAAATGTCAATATTCTGTGATTTCTAATGTATATGACTCTTCTCCAGGCTCAAGTGTATCAGTTGCCCATACTTGGATTGAAACTTACTCTATAGATGTTTATGCCCCATAGCACAATAGGTTAAAAAGATGAAAATGAAGATTTTTTTCCCCTTCAAAGTTTTAGCTTCTAAGTTAAAACCTTGTGACTTAAAATCTTTACTAAACAAATTATTTTTTTCATGAAGTGCTTTTCAGAACTTGCAAGCAAGGACAGATCTAGCTACTGAGCATTTTGAAGCTTAAAAACTGTCACAATTCCATAAATAATGATACAAAATTGGATACAGAGGGCTGAGAATGTAGCTCAGTGGTACAGTGTTTTTCTAGCATGTTCGTCCTCAGCACCCAGAGAAATTAAATATATATATATATATATGAATTTTTTTTTTTTTTTTTTTGGCGGCACCAGGGATCAAACTCACAGCCTCACGCCTGCCAGACAGGCACTTAAGCCACTGAGCTAAACTCCCAGTCCTAGTTTTTTGAGACAAGGTCGCACTATGTAGCTCAGGCCGGCCTTGCGCTTGTGTTGTAGCCCAAGCAGGCCTCGAACTCACAATGCTCCACGTACCTCAGCCTCCCGAGTACTGGGATTAAAGGCGTGTGTCACCATGCCCGACTGCAAAATATAAATTTTTAAACACAGCCAAGTATAACAAACATCAACAGAGTAGGCATGAAAACAGATAAAATACTAAAAAAAAAGATGAATTAAAGTTCTAATATATCTCAATAATACTTTCCTGCCTATGCTGTGGCCATGTACTCTTTGAGCACCTCTTTATAAGACAAAGATTTTGTAACATGATCAAAGATCTTTTCGCTAGCATGGTTGACCACATTTTAAAATTGATGGCATAGAAGATTCTTTCAACATCACTGTTGTTAGAGATGATGTCACGTAAGCTTGTGCTGGACAATAGTCACATTTGGGAAGATTTCTATCCAGTTTCTGACACAAATGAAATTTATAGTTTGAAAAGAGTTTTCTGTAAACTGGCTTCAGGCTGCATAGTTTTTAAACAGTTTCTCCCCTGCCCCCTCACTCTGTTGGAAACCTACTCATTTCACATCCTCATCTTCGTGCCTGTACATCAGGAGAGAGCAGGATAGGAAGGCAGACAACCATGCTTCCTGATGACAGCGAGCCATGACTGAGCAACACACAGGCGCACACAGAGTGCAAACCAGGTGGGAACACTCCGTGAATTCCCTATTAGGGCTCTGTTCAACTCAGCTTTCCCCAGATGTCCAGTTTCTTGAGACCCAGCCCTATGAGAGGAGAGGAAATGGATGAGAAATTGGAGTAAAGGAAGGCTAAACTATCTGGCGTTTCATGGACCTCACTGTTAGTGGCCCACAATGAGCTGAGCCTGCTGAGAAGATCCACCCCCAACAAGCTTGAGACTTGTGCTGGAGACCTGGTGGGTGAATATAGGTTCTGCACCTTTAAAGAACGAAGCAGGAGCTGGGGTGAGAGGAAGATGACAGAAAGGGAGGATGGAGAAGGCAATGAAAAACGTTAGTGGCCTGAAGCTAGTGTGTGAAATAGAAGGAAAAGCTCATTCGTGAATGAAGCACTTTGAGAAGGCAAACACGCTCTCTCCCACTTCTCTAGCTAGACCGAAACACAGAATGTGTACATCAGCCAAGGAAATGTGTCATAAATGATTAACTTCTGGAAGAACGAATCACCTGACCTCTCCAGCTGAACAAACACAAAGCCTCAATGACTGAGAGAGCTAGAGGCAATGCTTGAGCAACACTGAGGAATTTTCATAAAAGTCTTGGCATTTTATGTCATGAAAGCCTCAGGGCAGCCTAGGGAAGGAGGCCTCTCTAGGAGAAAGGCAAGAGCCCCCTGTGCCTGGGTGGTGGCGGCTGCAGTCACAAGTGATACAGGGAACAACTTCAAATGTCAAAGATGAGTTTTGCTGCAACCTTAAAATATGGCCCGAGTGTTCTGAAAGGAGAGTTAGATTTCAGAAAAAGATTCCTGTTTCTAGGATGCCAGCAAAGAAACTGAATGAAGATGACAAAATGGTGTGAAGCGAGGTGCAAGTTCCAGGGCCTCTGTGCTTCTGTCCTACATCCTCAGTGACCTCTGATTATTCAAAATGGCTTTTAGCTGGAAGCATCAACTGAAGACGGAATGCAAATATGCATCCATGCAAATCCCCAGTATCCTTGTTCTGAGAAGCTTTCTGTGGCAAGAAGATTTTTAAATAAAAAAAAGTAAGTCCCCAGTCCCTAAGGAACTCTTGTTTCACTCAGATAAAGCTTATCAAGGACTGAAACAAATAAAAGGCAAATGAGAATAGATAAAATTAATTAGAAACAAATATCAGAATTTCTGTTTCATTACATCCTTAAAAATCACCATTTCCCTAAAGAAAACTTGACACCGAAATTAAAACGCAATATACCACTTGATTTTGTTTGGTAGGTTTGAATTTGTTTTCTTTTGTTTTGTTTATTGGTTTGACCTTGCTAAACTAAAATTGATGACCTGGTCTGCCCAGAAACCATGTCTTAAAGCACATTTTCCTCTGCACAGCATAAGGTCCGAATTCCATTCAGGAGCTCATGCCTGATCCATGGTTATTTAAAACCTCCTTTCAGATTTGGAAAGTAATTACTGGACAATGAGTGGACATTGATGAAGGCCTGCTGATCTTAGAAGAGGTGACAAATACTTGGAGATTCCTGTAATATGGGCAAGATTTATTATAGCATAATTTTAAATCATACCCATATGGAGACAAACTCAGGGCCACCCAGGGAAGATTTGATTTTAAAGTCCCTTTTTTTTATCCTAACTTTTAAAAAGCTGGACAAAAAGAAGTAACTTGGAAAAAATCATTTAAAACAAAATGTCATGTTTACAGCATCTGGCTTATATCATTTATATGCAAAGAATTTTTTCTAAGTGTCTCTTGTAGCTAGGTGTGGTGGCTCACGCCTGTAATCCCAGTACTCAGGAGGCCAAGGCAGGAGGATTGTTGCAAGTCTGAGACCAGTCTGGGCTACAAAGTGAGCTCATAGTGAGACTCTGTCTCCGAAAGACAAAAAATAGATAAAATAAAATGAAACAGTACCTCTTGAAAATTTAAAGGAAACAAGTGTTCATTTCTGGGTCATAGTGGCACACACATATAATAATCTCTAGTACTACGGAGGCTGAGACAGAAGGATCATAAATTCAAGGCCAACCTTGGCAACTTAGTGAGATCCTACCTCAAAATAAAATTATAAAAGTGTTGGCAGTATTGCTTAGCACAAGAGTACTCTAGTTCTTGCAAAGCCCCGGGTTCAGTCACCAGTAGGGTTGGGGATTCATCCCAGAATATTTGGAAAGGAAAGAAAAACAGGAGAAAAAACATCACCTATACCTGCCATCCATTTGTTTATTTTTTGTTGTTCATGTTTTTAAATATAAGTGAAAATATAGAGTAGTCAGCTTTATATGCTGATTTTTTAGAGTCTTCCTGCTTGTAAACATACCTGCTTATTGTAGATTATTAGAATATAGAAAATTATACATCTAAAAAGTCATCATCTAGTAATAAATTTTAAAATATATTGGTATAATTCTTTACATTTTTTAAATAATTTTGAACAAATAAACTTATTTGTATTCTTGTTTGAAAATTTTTTAACCAAGAAATACAAGGAATAAAATAGAATTGAACCCCCCCTCCATTAATTTCTGACACTCACACTCCATCTTGGTGACAATTAGGTTATTTTTTTCTTCAACTTTTAAAAAATTTTTTTTATTTAAGAGAAAAAAGACACATAAGAAAGACGAAAAGTAAAAGAGACAAACAAACAACATCAAATCCACAACCGTAACATTATAGGGTTACAAAACAAGACGATAGGAACTTGACAATGGTTGCAATATTGTGTATCATTACCTTCAACACGGTTGTTTACATTAACAGATATAGACATGTAAAATTGATCTAATCATATGAGTATTAACTGTTCTTTCTTAATAACTAATATATTCAGCAGTATAGTCATTTTAGTTATCTTACATATACATATATACAGATCTACGTCTTTTTCCTTTTCCCTTCTTTCTTTCCTCCTTTCCCCTTTCCCAATTACTTTTGCTCTTTGAGCAGTTTCTTACCCTTACACAGTATTTATTGTAGATTTTGGATCATATATACTGTTGCAGTTTCTTACACTAGGGAGACAATATGGTATTTACACATGTGGGTTTGATTTACCTCACTTATGAGTATGGTCTCAAGTGGTGTCCATTTACTTACAAAAGTCTCAATGAAATCTTTCTTGATAGCTGAGTAGTACTCCATTGTATAAAAATACCACATCTTTTTTATCCATTCTGTGATTGATGGGCACTTGGGTTGTTTCCAAGATCTGGCTATTACAAATTGGGTTGCTATAAACATGGGTGCACAGATATCACTGTGGTATGATGTTTTCAGTTCTTCTGGGAAAATGCCCAGAAGTGGGATAGCTGGGTTGAATGGGATCTCTAATCCTAGCTTCTTGAGGAATCTCCACACTGACTTCCACAGTGGTTGTACCAGTCTACACTCCCACCAACAGTGAAGAAGAGTTCCTTTTTCCCCACAGCCCTTCCAGCATTTGCTGTTGGTTGATTTTTTAATCTTGGCCATTCTTTCTGGAGTGAGATGGAATCTCAGTGTTGTTTTAATTTGCATTTCCCGAATGACCATTGATGTTGAACATTTTTTCATATATTTATTTGCTATTTGTATTTCTTTCTCTGAGAAGTGTGTATTCATCTCAGATGCCCATTTTTGGATTGGGTTCTTGAATTCTAGGGGCCTGATTTCTTTTAATTTTTTATATGTTTTAGATAGAAGTCCTTTGTCTGATGGACAATTAGCTAAGATACTTTCCCAGTTCATGGGGTTTTTTTTTCACTCTGTTGGAGATTTCCTTTGACATGCAAAAATTTTGTAAGACGAGATCTCAGTTGTTGATTCAGGGAAGTGTTTCCCGTGCAGTTTGATTTTTGTTCATGAACTCTCTGCCTGCTGCTATTCATCAAGATATTTACCTACTTTTTCTTCCAGAAAGTTTAGTGTTTCTGTTTTAATATTCAGATCTTTGATCCATTTTGACTTTATTTTAGTTCATGGTGATAGACATGGATCTAGTTTTAATTTATGGCATATAGAAAGCCAGTTTTTCCAGCACCATTTGTTAAAGAGGCTGTCTTTCTTCCAATGTACATGTTTGGCCCCTTTGTCAAAGATGAGGTGGCTAAGTGTGTTTGCAGTTGTGTCTGTATCCTCTAATCTAGTCCATTGATCTTTAGGTCTGTTTTTATTCCAGTATCATGCTGATTTTATCACAGTAACTTTGTAATATGATGCCTCCTGCCTTACCTTTGTTGCCCAGAACTGCCTTCACTATTCTAGGTCTCTTCTGGTTCCAGATGAATTTCAGGAATGCTTTCTCTAGCTCTGTGAGGTAGGCAAGTGGTATTTTGATTGGAATTGCATTAAATCTGTATAACAATTTTGGGAGAATGGCCATTTTCACAATGTTTGTGCTTCCTTTCCATGAACAGGAAATATCTTTCCATTTTCTGAAATCCTCTTCAATTTCCTTCTTCAGAGTAATGTAATTTTCACTGTATAGATCTTTTACTTCCTTTATTAGATTGATTCCTAAGTACTTCATTTTTTTGGATGTTTTAGTTAAGGATGTGGTTTCCCTTATTTCTGTTGCAGTGAGTTGGTTGTTTGTGTACAAGAATGCTATTGATTTTTGAGTGTTCACCTTGTATCCAGCAACATTACTGAATTTGGTGTTTGCATCTAGAAGTCATTCAAAGGATTTTGGGGGGTCTTCTATGTAGAGTGTCATATCATCTGTAAATAATGATAATTTTACTTCTTCCTTTCCTATTCTTATTCCCTTTATTTCTTTCTCTTGTCTAATTGCTCTGGCTAAAATTTCCAGAACTATATTGAATAGGAGTGGTGATAATGAACATCCTTGTCTTGTTCCTGATTTTAGGTTAAAAGTTTTGCTTTTCTCCATTTAGTAAGATGTTGGCTGTTGGTTTATGATATATAGCTTTTATCAGGTTGAGGTAGAACTATCTATTCTGATTTTTTGTAGGGTTTTTATCATGAATGAGTGTTGGATTTTGTCAAAAGCTTTTCTGCATCTATTGGGATGATCATGTGATTCTTGTCCTTGGACCTGTTGATATGGTGTATTACATTTATTGATTTGCGTATATTGAACCATCCTTGCATTCCTGGGATGAATCCCACTTGATCATGGTGTATAATCTTCCTGATAACTTGCTGTATTCTATTTGCCAGTATTTTATTGAGGATTTTTGCATCTATGTTCATGAGGGAGATTGGTCTGTAATTTTCTTTTTTGGTTGGGTCTTTCTCTGGTTTTGGTATTAGGGTAATACTTGCTTCCAGGAATGAGTTAGGGAGACTTGCTTCCCTTTCGATTTCATTGAAGAGTTTGAGGAATGTTGGCATTAAGTCTTCCCTAAATTTCTTGTAGAATTCAGCAGTGAATCCATCAGGGCCCGGGCTTTTCTTTGTTGGTAAGGTTCTAATTACATTTTCAATTTCATTAACAGAAATTGGGTTATTCAGCAACTTTACATCTTCTTGATTCAGCTTTGGTAATTTGTAGGTTTCTAGGAATCTGTCCTTTTCTTCTGTGTTATTGAATCTATGTGAGTAAAGTTTTTCAAAGTAGATATTGATCTTCTGTATTTCCACAGGGTCTGTAGTGATTTCATCCTTTTCATTTCTTATTGCATGAATCTGAGTTTTTTCTTTCCTCTGTTTGATAAGGTTGGCAAGGGGTTTATCAATTTTATTTACTCTTTCAAAGAACCAACTCTTTGATTCATTAATTCTTTGCATTGTTTTCTTAGTTTCAGTTGCATTAATTTCTGCTCTAATCTTGATAATTTCCTCCCTTCTTTGGGCTTTTGGCTTGTCTTGGTCTTCTTTTTCTAAAAGTTTAAGGTACAGCATTATGTTGTTTACGTGTGTTCTTTCCATTTTTCTGATGTGGGAGTTTAGCGCTATAAATTTCCCTCTAGGGCTGCTTTCATTGTGTCCCACGGGTTCTGGTAATTTGTGCTTGCATTTTCCTTCAATTGTAGATATTGTTCAATTTCTTCTTTAATTTCTTCTGTGATCCACTGATTGTTTAGGAAAGTGCTATTTAATTTCCATGTGTTTATGGGGTTCTTTTGGGTTTTTTGTTGTTAATTTCCAATTTTATTGTGCTATGGTCAGATAATATGCATGGAACTATTTCAGTTCCTTTGCATTTACTTAAACATGCTCTGTGGACTAGTATATGATCTATTTTAGAGAATGATCCATGTACAGCTGAGAAGAATGTGTACTCTGATGTTGATGAGTGGAGCACTCAGTATACATATACTAGGTCCATTTGTTCACAAGTTTGACTCAGTTCTGTTATTTCTTTGCTGATTTTTTGTTTGGTTGATCTGTCTCTCTGTGGCAGTAGTGTTAAGGTCCCCCATCATAGCTGTATTATTATTTGGTTTTTCATGTCTATTAAGAATTGTCTTACATAGTTGGGTGCTCCCATATTCAGTGCATACATATTTATGATTGTAATCTCTTCCTCTTGAAGTTTTCCCCTAACAAGTATGTAGCAACCCTCTTTATCTCTTTTGATCATTCTCAGTTTGAAGTTCACGTTGTCTGCAAACAAAATAGCTACCCCTGATTTTTTTCTGGGTTCCTATTGTATGGAGTATTGTTTTCCATCATTTGATTTTTAGTCTGTGAATTTCCTTTTGAGTTAAATGTGTTTCTTGTACACAGCATATTGTTGGATTTTGTTTCTTAACCCACTCTGCCAATCCGTTTCTTTTGATTGGTGAGTTGAGACCATTTACATTGATTGATATAACTGATATGCACTGACTCATCCCTGTCACGATATCTTTCTGTTATTGGTTTTCTGCATTTTCTATTTAATTATTTGCCCTGCTTAGTGGTTTCCTTTTTTTGTTGTTCTTAAGATTGTGGCTATCTTTGTTTCTTCCTAGAGTGTCTTTTGGTACTCTTTGTAGTGCTGGTTTGGTGGCCATAGATTTTTTCAGTTGTTCTTTGCAAAGAAGTATCTTATTTCTCCATCAATTTTTAAAGAAAGTTTTGCAGGATACATCAGTCTGGGTTGAAAGTTGTTTTCTTTCAGGATTTGAAATACTTCACTCCAAGCTCTTCTTGACTTAAAGGTTTGTGTTGAGAAGTCTGCTGTGATTCTGATAGCCTTTCCTTCATAGGTGATCTGTTTCTTTTCTCTGACAGATTTTAGTATTTTGTTCTTGTGCTGTATTTCTGATATCCTAATTATTATATGTCTGGGAGAAGATTTATTTTGGTTATGGTTAATTAGGGTTCTGTATGCCTCACTTACTTGTATATCAGAATCTCTTCCCATGTTTGGAAAATTTTCTGCTATTATTTCTGCAAATAGTCTTTGCAGGTCATTAGTATTGACCCCTGCTTTTTCATTTATGCCTATTAATCTTATGTTATTTCTCTTGGCATCATCTTGCAACTGTAGGATTGTTGTTTCCTGGTTCCCTGCTATTTTTAAGAGATCTTTTCTTTTGTGATCATAAGCTTCCATGCTGTCTTCAAGGGCCAAGATTCTATCTTCAGCTTCATTCAGGCGGTTTTGCCAACTTTCCATGGAATTTTTAATTTCCTGAATTTCCCTTTGAATCTGTTTCATGCATTCTATTTGTGTCTTATTTTGTTCCTTCAAAGTTTCCATCATTTTCTTATGTTCTTCTATTTTTTCATCTTGATCTATAGATACACACAGCTTTTCTTTCATAATGATTGTCATTTCATTTTTTAGCTGAGAGATTATTTCTGATTTGAGTTTCTCTATAGCTTCATGGAGTTGTTTCTTTACTTCATTTGCTATCATTTCAGAAAGTTCAGTTGTGCGACTCCCAGTCACATGGAAAGTTCAGTTGTGTGACTCCCATTTCAGTGTCCCTTGGGTTTGTTCTCTGTGGGCTGGGGGATTGAGACTACCTGCTGCTCTTTCATTTTGTCATTTTCTTCTGGGACCTGTGTGGCTGGGCAGGCAGCCTCTTGATGGATTGCACTGAAACACTGTTCTGGGTAGAGCTTCAATCCTCCAATATCCCTGTGGCTAGCCAGGGCACACTCTCAGACTATGGCACTGGACTCTTGTGTTCTGTGGTTTGTGAGGCTGGCTGCATGTTCCCCTGATGTACTAGCAGGGTCAAACCCCTGGAACTTGTTGCCAAGGCCTAGAACCTGGCTGTGTAGCATTCAGAACCCCCACAACCCAGGTGGCTAGCAGAGATGCAGCCCTGGGTGTGTCACTGGACCTTCAGCCTGGCTGGGTGGAATTCAGAATCTCTGGGACCCAGGCAACTAGATGGAGCACACCCTGGAGTGTGACACCACCAGGACCTTGCATCTGGCTGCAAGGATTTCAGAACCTCTGGAGCATGGGGCAAGCCTGGGCAAGTCCCAGGTGTATAGTGCTGGGGCCTTGCTCCTGGTTGGGTGGGGTTCACAACCTCTAGGACCTGCCATGCTGCCACACCCTTGAACAATGGAGCTCATGCCTTGTGCTCTAATGGGCAGAGCTCAAGCTCTCTACTGCACTGCAGTTATGTTGGCCACTCCCTGATGAGCAGCTCTGGGGCTCTGGGCTGGGCTGGGCTCAGTACCTCTATGTCCTGCAAGACGGGCCTGGCTTTCCCCTGATGGATTGCACTGAGATGCTGGTCTGGGTAGAGCTTGATTCTCTGTGCAGCTAGTTGATATAGCTGACCCCGGGATGAACAAAACTCACGGAACACTTGATGATTTTGGAGTGCAGCGTTTACTGCCAGGCCTGGCGACGCAGTCTCATTTAGAGCCGATCCGAGACTGCGCGCCCCTCAGTGCCCTGGAGAGGCTTATAAAACATTAGAACAAAGGGAGGAGGGGTCTTGCAAGCGCGGGTACAGAAGCAGATGGCATTGGTTAGTTTAAATGACCTGTTACATTCATTGGAGAAGGCGGCCATAGAGGGGTTTGAGGTTGGGTGGTGGTCACCTCCTAACATGAACAACAGATGCTCCGGAAAGGCACGTTTTGCACATTCCTCAGTCATGACACAGGGTAGTTATTATCTCTTAACCCAGTTTTCCAGCGGCTTTGTCCTTGTGCAGCTTTAAATTGTAACAGCTCAATTCTCTGAATGGGGGGGTTGAGCGAGCAGTTACAGGAAACAGAAACTCAGGCTCGCTAAGGGAGAGACAATACTCTGGGAAAGGGGCTCAGGCCTAAAAAGGCACATACAGAACAGGAAAGCAATGCATTAATTATCCATAGGCTATTACACTAGTGAGGGTGCACTCCCAGAGTGTGTTGCTGAACCCTCCACCTTCCTGGGTGGGGGTCAGAATCTCTGGGACCCAGGTGGCTAGGCAGAGTACACCATGGAGTATGGCACCACCAGGACCTTGCATCTGGCTGTGAGGAGTTCAGAGCCTCTGGCGCATGGGGCAAACCTGGGCAAGTCCCAGGTGTATAGTGCCAGGGCCTTGCTCCTGGTTGGGCAGAGCTTGCAACCTCTAGGATGTGCTGCACTGTCACACTCCTGAACAATGGAGCTCATGCCTTGTTCTCTAATGGGTAGAGCTCAAGTTCTCTAAGGGCCTGCAGCTATGCTGACCCCTCCCTGATGAGCAGCTCTGGGGCTCTGGGCTGGGCTGGGCTCAGTGCCTCTGTGTCCTGCGAGACTGGCCCAGCTTTCCCCTGATGGATTGCACTGAGATGCTAGGCTGGGTAGAGTCTGATCCTCTGTGTAGCTAGTGAGGGTGCACTTCTGTAGTGTGTTGCTGGACCCTCCACCTTCCTGGCTGGTGGTCGGGATCTCCGGGACCCAGGTGGCTAGGCGAAGCGTATCCTGGAGTGTGGCACCATCAGGACCTTCTAGGTTAATTATTTTTTTAAATGCTGCAATAAATGTCATTGTACATGTACTTTGCTTATATACCTATTCCTATGCAAGACCTTGTGTGTGTGTGTGTGTGTGTGTGTGTGTGTGTGTGAATGTGGTGATAGGAATCAGACTTTACCACTGAACTACACTTACAGCACTATATGCAAATTTAATTCTGGTAAGTTCCCCTTCGAAACAGTTTCAATTTACATTCTGGTCAATCATGTGACTACTTGTCCTCCCATATCTTTGCCCACAAATTCCAAACTGTAGTCATAATTTTTACTACCCTAATGCACTACTAGCAATGTTAAGCGTTTTTTTATTAGTTTACCTTAACAGCTCTATTTCCAGTTTTACTTTGAAACTGCCAAAAATCCCCCTCCCACGGGATAGTTTCCACCTGCTTGGAATTCCCATCTCATGTGTTTCTAACTGCTATGGTATCATAGGATCTTCTCTTGAATCAAGTTTCCACGAATACCAATTAATAAGCTTCCCTAGAACACACAAAGTCATTACGAATAATTGCTTAGTGCCTGTTTCTTGGTATTAGAACATCTCGTTTTTACCTCCACTGCCTTCTTTTTAAATTCTAGTGCATTCTAATAAATATAATCCCCTCCAAAAGCACAAGCAATATCTGTAAATTTTTTAACTCCACTCAACTGGGAAATAGTCCCACTACCATCTAATCTTCGAAATCTCTTATTTTTGCACATGGATTCAAGATAGGCTCAGAGATATTAAGAAACTTGCTCAAATCCCACAACTAATAAGTAAAATGCTCTGATGCAAGCAAAGTCACTCTGATCCCTCAATCTGAATAACTTCCATATAGTTATACTGCCTTCTCTGTTCCAGGTATTTGTTCTAACTTCTGTAAATATTCACTGAGTGTTTGCCACGCTTGCCACCCATAAGGCATTGTACGACTACCATCACTTACCTGGCTACCTAAGTACATTATCTGTTCTGCCCATCCAGTTGGGTGCTATGAATTGTATCTTCACGTATTTCTCTACTTTATCCCTTCCACTCTGTACCCCACAACAGGGGATATTCATCTTTACTTGGAGTAACACAACGTTATTTCATGGCCTCTTCCATCTCCCATATCTTCTTCCTAACCATTCATTGCTAGGCTATGCATGTCTCTTCTTTGATTAACAAACTTCAGTGGCTCTGCATATCCTGTACAAACCCCTTACCGTGAATAAAAAGAGCTTGAAAGCAAACCTACTCAACTTTCCGGTCACCCTTCATCTTGGCCACTAGGAAACTGTGATCTAGCCATTACTACCATTTCCTTAGCATCCCATCTTCTTCATACCTCTGTGCCTTTGCTTGTACTATTGTTTTTAACTTTGTTTGCCTTCCCCAGTCTCTTCTCAGATACTTCACAGATATCACCACCAGCATTGGTCACACACCAGGGAAAATAATTCAATCAGAGTGCAATCCCTCTAGTACAGCAGACACACATTCACATTCTACAAAAGTGTTTGTGTGTGTGTGTGTCCCTAACTAGATTGAAATCTCATGAGAAGAGCTCATTTAAGACATTTTAAAATACACAATACACAATACATGAGTTCCAGCTACTCAGGAAGGTGAGACAGGAGGGTCATAGGTTTGAACCTCACTGGGGAAACTTAGTAAAACCCTGTCTCAAAATACAATTTTAAAAGATCTGGGGCTGTAGCTCAGTACTCTTTAAGTTCTAGTGCCAGTACTGAAAAAGAATAAAATTCACAGCGTAGAGCTCCACGTGAGAAGGTGCTAAGTACATTGAGGAATGTCTGAATCAGTAGAAGAACAAGTGCTGAACTCCTGCAACCCACACTGAGCTTTTTGGTACCTCTTAATCACTTCAAGACAGAAAAAAAAAAAAACAGACAATAAGCAAACAAATGCAAAAAGTAATAATTCCTTAAGAGCCAGCACATGAGAATGCTTTGTATCACTCAACTTCTCCCTAACCGCCATTGGCTAAGAAACAACGGGAACCAGTGGCATAGAAATGTCAATTGAACTCCAATACTTGCCAAAGCAAAAGGATTTTATTTCAAGGTCATAAGAATTTCTACTCAGGAAACAGAGGTTCAGACAACTCTGTTTTAGAGAAGTTTTTTCTTTCTTTTGTCTTTTCTTTTCCTTTTTTTTTTTTTTCCTTGTGAGATAGGATCTCTCTATGTAGTTTAGACTGACTTTTAACTCACTGTGAGACTTAAACTCTCTATGAGCTTAGGCTGGCCTTGAATTCAAGGCAATCCTTTGGTCTCAGTGTCCTGACTGCTAGGATTATGGTCTTGCAACACTGCACCCGGCTAGTTCAGGTAGCTCTGAATCAGGGTTCTATGGAAGGCAGGAAAACTGAGATCCTGTATGAGCTACAGAATATTGAGCAAGAATAAGAGCTGTTACTGGCAGAAAATAAAGAACTATGAACAGAAGGAAAATGTTCATAAAACAAAATAAACATCCTAAGCCTGTGGGCGCAGTATGATTTTTAGGTCATTGCAGATTCTTGCAGTCAAAGTGTAGAGGTGACCAAAGCTGATAATGCAAGCAGCAACTGGAATTGTGCATAAGCCCCCTTTCCTAATGACTTCCCCTTTCCATGGTTAAAAACTCTCTCAACACAGCTTTCACCATGATTTTCCTTTTATTTTCACAGAAATCAGTCATTGTGGGAGAATTTACTCTGTGGAATTTGGCCAATAGAATAAATCATGTTTCTGTGGAGGGGGATTTTGTTATTGTTCCCATTTTAAATTGTACAATTCAATGGTTTTTAATGTACACTGGGTTGTGCATCACTATCTAAATCCAGATCATTTTCATCACCCCAAAAAGAAACCCATACCCATTATGGGTCACTCTTTCTACCATACAGTCATTATGACCCCTGAGTTTTTAAGAGTTTGTTGTTAAAGGCTAAGACATCTGTTTCTTAACAGTTACTTTTCTCCTTCTCTTCACTAAAACCTCCTAAAATCCAAAGGTCTATATCATGAAGATTTATGTATCTTTAAAAAGAAGTTATTTCAGTTTTTGCTTAATTTTATTTATCCATCACAGAACGAGAAGAAAACTGCCATGCAGAGAAGAGATCAGAAACTAATAAATCTTTTAAAAGCCTGGATCTCTTTCTGCTAGATTAGTATATGGAATTTACTCTTGCAGGAGACAATAGGCTCTTGTCTATTTTTAGAATAGATAATGCATTTCTTAGGACCCACAGGAGGCCTGGGCTTCTCTTATTACTGAGCACACATGCAGAGACCAGGGATCTTGTGAAAAGGCAAAAGAAAAAAGACAAGGGAAGGGATTGGTGGTTTTGATCACTGATGCAACCCCATCAGGAAAAATGAAATAAAATGCCCAAGAATTTTCTAAAAGTTTACTAGAAATGCACAAAAATACACATGTATCAAAAATTGACACTCATTTCCCTATTCATTTGAGTGCCTTGCATTATGAGATCATATGTTAATCACCTAATGATCCCACAGCCCAGAACAGTTGCACAGATGTGGACTCCCAGATACCTGATGCACATTACTCATCTAGCTAAAGCTTCCTGATTGAACTTGTTTCTAAATCTTTTATACTTGCAAGAAGGGAGTGTTGGGTCATACACCAAGGTGGGGACTCTACTTCCTATCAAAATCTGGCCTTGGGGCCAGTGGAATCAGCACTGCCTGGGAGCCAGAACCACAACCCTAACTGGACCCACAGCATCCTGTCTGTATTAACCAGCATTTCTAGATGATTAATACGTTCATTATTGCTTGAGAAGCACTGAACTAAAACCACTAGTAGTCCCTTTAATTGGCATCTAGTCTCACCTTGCTTTTTGTTGTATGGAGAAGAGATCCACTGAGACTTACCTGAAATTTATCTAAATGACCTTATGTAGAGTGCGCATATTTTGGGAATCCCCATCTCAGTTCAAGAAATTTTAGAGGTAACATAAGAGGTGTTGTGAATCCTCCAAAACAGCTAAATCCTCTATACAGGTTGGAATCTTACCAACCACATGAAAGCAAAGGCCTTCTCCGCACCAATCATGGACATTGCTACTTGAAATAAGGTTTTTCCTTTAAAAAGTAACTTGCAATCATTATAGGAAATCTTGGGAACTATGGAGAAGAAAATTAAAAATCATCAGAATTCCACTTTGCTTTTAGCTAAAATGCATTCCAGGGAACGTGAATGGCATTCAGTTCATAGCACAACAGACAGAACTTGTCTTTTGAAGAGGGTGATGGTTGGAGGTTGAACTACTGACCAAGGCATCAAATAAATCATGGCAATAAGCAAAAATAAGTCATAAGAGTCAAGGCTCGGCATCTATATAACCTCTATGCAAACACAAAACAGTAAAATTGTTTTCTAAGCCTAATGCAAGGAGCACAAATGCACTGTACATGGCCCCTGTAGTATTTCATTGTTACAGATGTGTTTATGTGTACAATTTCTCAAGAAGTGCAACTTTGCAACATTACACATTTTAGTGAAAATAGTATAGTAGGTAATATAAGCAGCCTGTAATAACTGTGCTTACCTAAAGAGTTTGAAAAAACTTTTAGAGGATGACTGACCTGTACCAAGTTTCCAAATATGTCCAAGAAAGTGTGATCTAATTCCTTTTCTTCATTTAAAAAGTTCCCTAAAGTAGAAAGGTGCTTTCAGATTTACCAGAATTGTTCCAAAGGATGGTGTGAGATCCTCATTTGTGTTTGTGGTTGACATCAATGACTGCTGCACAGAGAAATATTTCAAGAGGATCTCAAATTTGACCCAAAATAGCTCTCCTTTACCGTCGCATATTCAATTTATTTATAAATGCTATTTACTATTAAATATGAAAAAGTCCCAGAAAAGAAGAAGCAATGACTTTTTCCAGGTCATTAGAAAGTCCTAGATTTATAATACTTTCATAAATTTTTATAGCGTGCTCAGCGAGGCAGATAACAAACTCTACCAACCTGAGTTCTTCCCACTGACTCTGACCAAAACCACACAGCCAGTGTTACAGGGTGTTTAAAATCTGGCAGCATGGTGAAGGAGACACCCCAAACTCCTTAGCAATGAGGTCCTGGGAGCACAAGTAACAAATACCAAGCATCATTAAAATGTTCATCTGCACCTGAAAGACACTATCAACCCTGGGGCCCTAGGAATAGGATTGCATTCGATTTCTAATGCCAGATAAGACCACAGAGCAGACTTTCTGCATAAAACAAAGACTTTCCAGGAGACAGAGTGTTCAGTAAAAGGTACACAGGATAAAAATCCACCCACTTACATAAATTGGTGACATAAAGCTGATCAGAAAGGAAACACATGAAAATTTATTATCTATGGCCTTCTCTTGACACAGAGTTCGGTTTAAAATTTACATTTCATTCTTAGTCCACAGTCATCTAAATCAAAAAAGTCGTCCTGCACTGGGCCATAGGGACCTGCCCTCACCTGCACCAGGAATGATGACTGAGCCTCCCTAGAGAGGAGCTCACAACTAAAAACTGTAAATCCTTTGAGGAACTATGTAGCTAATCAATGTTATAAGTAAATACAACAAGCAACAAAAATAGTTTTCCTCCCAAGAACTTCAGATAACAAGGCAATTGGATACAGACTATAAAGAAGAATGTGCAAAATAATTAAAGACAAATAAAGAAGAGAACTAAACAATATAAAGGTACAAACATTGAAATAGGGTTGCTAGGCAACTGGCAAGCACTATGGAATGCAGGAACTCAATACAGAGAACGATGAGTGGGAGCTGTGGGTCTCGCTTATGTTTTACTGAATTGGGTTTTTTCCACACGCTGAATTCAGCTGTGATTTGTTATTTTAAGCTAAGAATTGGATGGAAGTACTCCAATTCCAATGCAAAAGCTACAGATTTGTGGAGGTGGTAGAGTGCACCAGTCACCCGTGAACTTGGTTAGTGATCACATATTCTTATTGGGACTATCTCTATGAGTTTATGTAGTCTTACACTTTTAAAACCTTAAAGTAGTTTTGCTTATCACTTTTAAAACACGTCACTTACACATGGCATCTGAATAGGTTAGACGTTAGGCTTCTATTTATTTTTTCCCTCTCCAGATCACTTGTGATAGTGTTACCATCTGTTCATAAATTGTTCTGAAGTTTTCAGGATACAGATAAGGAAGCATCTATAAGGCACAACTTTTAGAACAAGCTGGATACTGGAGCTGTGTCATGGAGCCTTCTACAAATGGCATAACAACTCTCAATGCCAACCCCCCATCCCTTTAGACAAAACTTGTGTGAGATTATAATGTAAGTAGATAAAGTGGCAAACAAAATGTCTGCACCAGAGTCTACTGATGTGTAATGTTCACCTGAATAGATCCCTTTTTTTTTTTTTTTTTTTTTTTTTTTTTTTTTTTTTTTACTGGGGATCGAACTCACGACCTTGCGTTTGCCGGGCAGGCATTTGTGCCACTAAGCAAAATCCCCAGCCCCACAGATCACTATTTTTAACAGACTTTTTTAAGAGCAGTTTTAAATTCACAGCAGTACTGAGTAGAAGGTGCAGAGATTTCCCATGTAACGTCTGCTCCAGCAATGCAGTCTCCCTCCTTAGTACCATTTTCCACCAGCATTGTGCATTTACTACCATGAATGAACCTGCACTGACAAAGCCTCATCAGCACCCCTGGCTTAGATTAGGGTTCACTCCCACTGTGTACATTTTACACACTTTGACAGCTTGACAGTTCATCCCCACCACTGTGGTACTGTGGAGCAGCTTCACTGTCGTGAAAAGTCTCTGTGCTCTGCACACGCACCCTGCTCTCTTCCCTCAACTTTGTGAACACTGACCTTTCTTTTCCTTTCTTTCTTTTATTTGTACAAATTTGCCAGACATAATGATCACAGTCGTCCAAGGGCATCTGTACGTGTACCTGATACACAGCGGTACCTCAGTTCACAGTCAGGAAAGATGGCTGTGGTCATATACCTCACCTGATGTGGAGTTTGTGAAAGGGAAGAAAATTTTGCCCAATGGTTCTGTTAGTGAACCAAATTGCTTGTGAAAAGAAGCATTTGTGAACTGAAGTATTGCTGTACCTTAATTCTTCTTTTTTCTCATTCCCTTTCCCTCCCTTCAATTCTTCTTTTCCTCTCCATTTACAAAAGCTTCATTTCCATTTATCCTTCTTTCCTTTTTTATCACTCTTCCCTTCCTTCCCTTCCTCCTCCTCCATTCCTTGTTTCCCTTCCCATTTGAACATACTCTTCCTACTTCCCAGCGTCTGGCCTCCATTTTGCTCCTTATTTACCATCTGTGTCTGTCACGCCAGAGAAACAGTGTGATATTCAAACTTGTGTGTCTGATTTATTTCACTGAATAATGGTCTCAAGGTGCATCCATTTCCTAAAAATGACTCATTTATCCTTCTTTGTGGCAGCATAGTACTCTGCAGTATACAAATACCACATCTCCTTCATCCATTCATCTGTTGATTGGCATTTGGACTGTTTTCAAGATTTAGCTAATACAAACTGTGCAGCTATAAACATTGGTATGCATGTATCACTGTGGTATGATGATTTTAACTTTCAGGAAGATATCTAGAAGGAGAAAAACTGGGTCAAATGAAACCTCTAGTTTTAGTTTCTTGAGAAATTTCTATCTCCCAAGCAAAAATGGTGAATTCTATAAAAATGAGCAACCTAAAAACAGAAGAAACCAATATACCTGAATTGAAAGGATTCATGTGGTCAAGTTAATATAGTACAAGCCTCTTACCAGAGACAATCACTCTTAAAAGAAATCATAAAATGTACTAACCATCATTGAATTTTACCTTTAAAAGGAGTAAATTTCAATGTAACCTTATAAAAATAAAAGATTCACACAATTTTCTTCAAAATGATATTGAGAACATGCTTAAAATTCTTGAAAAGGAGTACTGCCCTAGAATGATCCAATATAACACTTTTTATTTAATTTACTCTTTAAGTACTTTATCTTTTTGAAAGTTTCCAGGTAAGGCTGAATGAGTTGTTAGGGAAACTGTGTAATTAATATTCTCCTAAATATTTGTTACGATAGTTTTTTTTAATAAATGGTCACAATTTTGTGTTGAAGAACAATGTCAAGCACAATGATGTGCAAGATACATTTTAAACCATTTTATTGAGGTATGACTGACATACAAAAAGCTGTTCGTATTTAATGTATACACCCTGATAGGTTTAAGGATAACCATATACCTATCAAACCATCACCATTATCAAAGTTTAAGCATAAGATAAAGGTTTTTGAAATATTTTTCATCTTATTTAAAATAGATATGGTTACTCTGGAGCAAGGACATTAATCAAGTGCTTAAAAATGGACAGCAAGATTCTGCTTCACCAGGACATTACTCAACGGTGATAAACATATAGATACCCAAATAAAGCATTTAATTGGCATTGAAGCATCATCTTAATTAATTTCCTATTAAGATTACAGGACGTGACCTCAAAGAGTCACTTGTGAGCTGCTAGCAATGGAAGTTTGCGAATAGCTCCTTAGGCTTTGTGTCTATGACTTGCCATTGTTCTGCCTTCGCCGCGAGGCATTCAAGCCAGAGTTTACAGCAAAAGGGACGTGATCTGCTGCTGTATTTTGATAGACAGCCTTATAGGAGCTATATTTATACTTTGATTCTATGACAGAAAGACATGATTGCCTGGGTAAACAGCAAATTTCTTTTCTAACATCATTCTTTGCAGTGGCCTGTTTTATTAACAGCTTTGAGTTCTGAGGTCTTACCTTACCCTATTTTATGTTTCCTCAAGCGAGATATTTATTTCAATTTAGTAAGCAACACATAAGCAGCAACTTACTCAGAGCTGTCTGAAGGGTTTTCCTGGGTAACACAGAGCCATGGTGTCTTTAAGCATTAAATGCCACATTATTGTTAAATTGATGACCTGACCTGGCCACCTTTACAGTTTGGATGAATCCCCTAACATGGTGGTCATTTAATGCTGTGAACTAAGGAAGTAAAAAGAAGAAATGGCTACTAGATTTTTCTTCCTGGACTAGGAATGGTTACTTGGTCAGGGAAATGTTCAGGGACACTTGCCATAAAACCACACTCCCAGTACACCCTCATGCTGGATGTGGCTCATGACTGGGAAATGTGAGGGAAGAGATATTCCAATATCCAATATATTAGAAGAATATGTAGGATTCATCTACAGATAATGTTTTATATAATGAACATTCTAAAGGAAGAGCCAGAAAAATGGGATTACACAAGCGGACTTTTAAAATATCTTGCTGGGTGTGGTAGCACATACCTACAATCCCAGCACTTGCAAGGCTGAAGCAAGAGGATTGCTGTAAGTTTGAGGCCAGGCTGGGCTACATAGTGAATTTGAGGGACCCTGAATGACATAACAAGACCCTGTCTCAAAAAACAAAAATATATCTTACATAAGCAAAGTATTGCCAATTACATGCCTTGCCACCCCGGCTGCCTTTCATGACTGTGTATCTCCTTCTTGCTTATCTCTTTCAAGGTTTTGGAACTGGGGTACTTCCAAGTACACTTCCTCACTCACTCCGCAGCCCACATTTACCCCATTTCCACAACCAGACTATTAGTCAGCACTTTCCCTTTACTCTCCTCCCTCTGTTTAGCTCCATCCTTAAACTGTGTGTCTGGCTCAGATGGTCCTGCTGGGCTTCTGGAGGCTTCTATGCGGTTCTTGATGATCGCTGACATAAGAGAAAAAGCAGCAAAGCAGGGCCTCTCATTATATGCCCAGCATCACATGGTTATAATTTTATATTTTGTTTAATGATCCAGAAGGGACCATGAGAGCACCACAGGATCGTAAAGAACTGAGTGTCTTTTATGGACGTTTCAGTTAAAAGAGATTTGGAGCCATTGGAATATTGCTGGAACTTGCTTTCATGCTACAGAAAGAGCACGCACCAAGTACCACCATACTCTTGTCCCTGTGTTAAACTTGAGCTGTTGAATTGACTTTTAAAACCATGCCCAAACTCACCCACGTGAGAGACCATTGTTAACTGAATAACTGGTTCTAGTTGCAACAGAAACTTTGCAAATCCAGGTAAGTACTTTTTCATTTTAGACCTCACCGTCCCTTTGTGGGGAAAAATGGGCAGTAGGTTGGGCATCTAGTTATATGCTTTTGTAAATCCTCTAAAGATTCTCAGGTGGTTTGGATGAAGGGATTCTCAGGAGTAGATTCCTAGCTCCCCCTTGACTGCCCTTACCCAGAATGATGAATAAATCAGATCACCTATTTGTTTATACTGTTTACCTCTGGAGCATTTGTATTCATCTGTTCTGCCTCTGTGAAATGCTGTTTTGAACTTTCATGAGGAAAGAGTAAAACTGATTAAAATACAATGCTCATCATTGTTTTTGGGAGTCAAACATGCTAGAATCCCATACTGTCTCTGCAGTTAGACTCCTGGCTTTAAAGCTCAGCTCCATTCCTATGCAAACATGGGCAAGTTACTGAAGTAACCTACAGCTTAGCTTCCTCCTTCAAAAATTGGGACAGTGATCACTACTCGTTTTGTAGGGTTGATAGTGTGAATTTTAAATGTGTGTATAGCCCTGTGCCTCGTACATAGCAGGGTTCAATATACTTTTTATTGTTATTATTTGATTTGCAATTTTAACTGATGCTCAGTGTTAAAATTATGAGGTATGAATGATTACTATTACGGAGGTACAATTAAGATAAAATTATATATAATAAAAATTATATATATAAAATTATATATAATTATATATATAATATATATTTATTATATATTATATTATTATAATAATATATAATATATATTTATATTATATATAATATAAATTATATATATATAATTATATATAGATATAGATATAGATATTTGGTACTCTGTTTTTCTCCTCTGTTTAATTGCTTGCTCTGCCTGTTGGTTTTTTTCTATCATTGTTCTTGGAATTGTGGTATTTTTATCTCTGTCTAGTATATATTTTAGTACTCTTTGTAGGGTTGGTTTGGTAGTTATGAATTTCCTCTGTTATTCTTTGTCATGTAAGTATCTTATTTCTCCATTAACTTTGAATGATTTTTGCAGGGTACATCAATCTGGGTTGAACATTGCTTTCTTTCAGGACTTGAAACGTTTCACTCTAAGCTTTTCTTGATTTGAGGGTTTATGTTGAGAAACCTGCCATAATTCTGATGGGCTTTCCTTGATAGGTGATCTGTTTCTTTTCACTAACAGCTTTTAATATTCTGTTCTTCTGCTGAATTTCTGGAATCTTGATTAGTATATGTCTTGGTGTAGTTTTATTTTGGTCATAGCTGTTTGGAGTTCTATATGCTTCATTTGTTTGTATGCCAAATTATTCATTCATTCTTGGGAAGTTTTCTGTCTTCAAGATCTGATATTCTATCCTATTCTTTGTTCAGTCTGTTGCATATACTTTCAATGGAGATTTTTATCTCTTGGATTTCTGTTTGGACCCGTTTCATAGATTCAATTTCTTTTCTATTGTGGGCATTTTTTGTTTCCATCATTTTTCAAAGGTCATCTCTTCTTTTATCTGAATCTGCTGTAATAACTTCGATTTTAAGCACATTTCTTCTTTTACCTGAAAGATTATTTTCTCTATAGCCTTTTTCACTTTATTTTTTTCTACCTCTGTCACTATTATTTCAGAATTTTCCAGTGTTTGACTTCCAATTTCATCTCATTGTGCTCCAGGCTTTTCCTGTGTGGGCTGGTATCTGGGGTTGCATTTTGTTTCTGTGTCTTGTCATTTTCTATTTTCTCTTTTATTTTATTTTGTTTTCTGTGTTGATGCTTGCCAATTTCTTCTGGTAGATAGTTTCATCACCAGTATTGAGGCTTCCCTAGGAGATGTCTTTTCTTCAGGGATATCCTCTAGATGTAGGTGGTTCTTTACACCTATCCCAAGAACTTACCTTCTCAATTTGTAAAAGACGCAAAGCTACTCTTTGGTACTGGACTGAAGTGATGATTATTGAAAGATTCTGCTAGCCTAGGGCTTAGCTATCTATAACACGACATCCCCCTAACTTGGTACTGGACCCAGAGAAACAATTTAGCTCTCCAAGAGTAAACTCTACGTTTTCCTTCTCATTCCAGAGATAAACCTCCTGCTCCCTTTTTGTGCATGCACTGAGCCCTCTCCAATCCCAAGACTCCACAACCCCCCAAGCCTCCACGCCCAGCCCCCAATAAATCTTTCTGTCTCCTGTTTTACATAGGCAGATGCTCCTTCAAATCAGTTGTTAATATGTCATTTTGCCCACCTCCCAAACTCCTTCCCCAGCCAAAGTTGATTAAAGTAACTACACTCCTTTGTTTTTGTTGAGAACTTCTACACCCCTTGGCCCCTTAAGTTCTCCCATGCCCTCTGCATTAAAGGCCTCTTCCTTACCTCTCTTGCTCTCATTTTCTCTGCACTGCTTCAGATTGAGTGTCCCAAAATACTCAATCAGTTATGACAACATACAATCACAGTTCACAGTGTTATCATACAAGTAAGAAAATCTGATTATAACATATATGACATCCTAGCTAAAGTAGTACAGTTAGTAATAGCAATACTTTTAAATATATTTTAACTACTGACAAACTATGGCAACCATCTATCTGCTATCTCCAACCACAGGAGCAAACTCTGAAGTTATATAACAAAATGTAACATACACCATGTACTTGTGTGCAGTGATTCTTTCTTAGTGGGGGATTTTACCCTTCTGTGGGTGGCAGGGGTTTAAGATGGGTAGGGGATAGGATAACATGATAGATGAGATGAAATATAGTAAAGTCACGACTGGAGGTCAAAGAATGATCACTTGAGTTTTGGGAAACTGGAGGACACAAAAGGTATAGAATAGAATAGAATAGAATAGAATAGAATAGAATAGAATAGTCAGAAAGGGAAGAGACAGTGTTTACGCACTTGAAAGTTAAAATTCAAGAGTTAGTCAAAAAAAGACAAAGAAGATTAATAGAAGAAATTTAAAAAACTACAGGTAAGAAACCTAAACAGTGGAAAAAAGAAGGAAGAGAAGAATGAAAAAGAAAAGAATGGAAAAAAGAGACACGAAAAAGAGAAACAAAAATCCACAAAACCAAAAATAAACACAAAATGCTAAACAAAATAAGATGACATATAACCAGACAGGGATAGTCAATGTGACAAACAAGAGAGGATAAAAAATAGTAAAATATCTCTGGTGTTTACAGTTCTGTGATAACGCCCATGGCCGATCCCAGGAATATCCTGTGTACTCCAACCAAGTTTGCCATGGGATTTGTGCTGGTTACAGGGCTGATCTTGGCCTCTGGATGTGGGGTCTGGGACTGATCTTCTGTTGGCAGAGTTCTCCAAAGCCCACTGCTGGCTCCTCATTGCTGCTTCAGACACTTCCACGTTGCTGGTCTTGCTAATTGCTCCACCAGGCAAAGGTGCATGCATGTGTGTCTATGTGCCCAGGGGGCCACCTGGCCTGGGTGTCCCTGGTGGTCCAGTACCTCCACCTGCCAAAGAGGTAAGTGTGCCAAAAGTGACAATTTTTGAACTCCAAATCTATTGCTTAGCAAAAAGGACTACAGATTTCTCACATGCTCCACATTTGTAAAGGGAAAAAATAGCTCAGAGGGAAAAGGATAAAATACTATAGGAGGGTTTCAAAGTGTTCTGGGAAAGAAAACTCTGGTAGTTGCTCTATTGAAGTTAAATTGAATTGAGACTATTTGCTGCCCAAGAAACAAAGACATGATTTGCAGTGAATATTTAATTTTTACTAAAAATATGGAGCTAGGAGAAAGCCAAGGAAATATTTTCATTTAAGAGAAGCCAACTTTGCTGCTGTTTTCTACGTAGGTGAAAGGAGCCGTGTTTTTGTTCTTTCCAATCAATAACCAAAATTAAGTTCCAATACACACTTTCTTTAAGTAATTATAATCTTCTGTGGTCTTTACGAATGAATTCTTTTTTGTTTTTTGTTTTTGTTTTTGTTTTTGAAACTGGGAATGGAACCCAGGGCTTCATGTAAGCATGTGCTGTACCATGAACTAACCCTCGGCTCAAGGTGAATGTTGGGAGCAGCCAGGATCCCATAGTTAAATGCTTCTTTCTCCAGTTGTTTTCTCCTGATGGGTGACCAAGAAGTTGCTTCAACTGTCTACCAACATCTTTTACTGCTTGACTGTAAGCCCCATTCCTCCCACTGGCTAGATCTGAACATGAACTAAACCCATAGACATGGTCTTCTTAGTGTATTTGGAGCTGAGGTGGGAGGCATGCAATATGCTGAGGTCACCAGAACACAAGTTTAGATTCAGATAAAGCATTCAGATGCTGCCACAGCTTCTGCTAAGCCTCAGTTTCCTCACTGGTAAAATGGGTTTTATATCTATATCATGAGACTGTGAAAATTGATGAGGTCATAGGTGCATATACATTCATGTAGGGCCCAGACAAGCAACAGTTAATGCTCTGAAACTTTGAAGCTACCTGAATGTGAGTCCTGCCTTCATCACAGCTGTGTGATATTGGAAATAATGGGGTCAGTGTTCACCTATCAAATGAGGGTAATGATAGCTCCTGATCCATTACAGCACTTGGAATGATTAAAAAAATATATAATAACAGCTTGGCTAAGATGTGCATGGCTACTATTGAAGAATATTATTTCTTTCCTGTATTCTCTTCTGAGAAGTTGGAATTTTTTTAGTCTTTTATCATGAGGACTATTTTCAACCCTTTAACTTTGTTTGATTTCTCATTCTTCTGAACCCCTTCAATAAATTTTTGTATCTTGTTGGGAGCCGTTGAAGCTGGAAATTGACTTAGGGCATGACCTAGACAAGATCATTCCAAGAACAAAGAGAGCCTAGGGCAAGTCACATGAAGATGCTACTTCAGCCTAGAGAACACCTTGCCCCAAGGCAGTCTGAGCGGTGGGTTGCAAGGACAACAGGGTGTCATATGACATTAGGTTGCTAAAAGGTATAAATAAACGCCCCTGCATTGAGGGGCCAGTTCCTTTCCTCCCATCAGGAGGATAAGGGCTCCACCTGACTCCAGCTTTCTCTCTGTCTTTATTTTCTCATCCTCTCGCGGTCCTTCACCCCAAGAACCTCAGGAGCCACATGGGTCGCGGCAGAATCTATCTTATAGCACTTATCCCATGGGATAGTTAGTTTTATGTGTCAGCTTGGCTGAGCTATAATACACAGTAATTCGCTCAAATACTAATCCTGGTATTGCCACAAAGGTACAGTTCCTGCAAATGAAGTTAACATAAGCAATCAACTAATTTTAAGTAAATGAGATTCATTTGTTAATTTAGGCAGGTCCAACTTAGCTAGCTGAAAACTGTGAGAGCAAAAGAGGTTCTTGAAAAAGAGGAAATTCTGCCTCAAGACTACAGCATCAAATTCCACCCTACTAGCTTGCCTGCTAGCTTGTCCTATAAATCACACATTTTACAACTCTTGCAGTCACACAAGCCAAATTCTTTTAAAAAGTCATATATTTATAAATTACGATTTCTGTTTCTTAGACCACTGATCACATCCCACTTTTCCATTTTTTAACATGTTTCTATGAAAACTTGGGTTACACACATCATTTGCCCTGTAGGACAGGAAGTTGCTATGGACAGGGAAACTCATATGGCTCTTTATATCTATCCCAGTTAGTTCCTAGTTTGGTCTGCTCCATGGTACATTTTAATTTAAAACTTTGTATGCCTTTGCATCTCAGTTCTGCTTCTATGTGGGTGTGTAGAGTGTTTAAAATTGTCAATTTTTAAAAAATAATATTTCTCATAAAAATATAGGATTGGAGATCTCCTTTGTAAAGTCAGTAGATGTGGAAACACAGGGCTCATATTTCTTCATGATAGTAACTGGATGGAGTTTCACGGGGGCTCTCTGCCCAGAAAGTCCTGTTATTCAACTTACCTGGATAGACACTTGTATTTGCCAACTTGATATTCCATATGCATTTGTTTTTTCTATTCTTTGCTTCTTTGTGGTGCTAGGAATCAAACTCAAGTCCTCACACATGCTAGGCCAGTGCTACCATGTATTTGTTTGTTTCTTAAGTTACAAGTGATGAGCAAATGAAGGATTTATCTAGTTTTTGCATTATTTTTTTGGAATACCCATTTTTCTTTTAAAGGTTTTGATACCCCAACTGTTAGAGAATCTCATAGATACCTTTGATAATAAATTGTGATGTCAACTTGAACAAGAAATGCCTAACGGACTGGCTTAACATAGTTCATGTGTCTGGATGATAGACTCACTGAAGATGGAAGCCCAGCCCAGACTTGCAACCTGAATAGGTGAAAAGGAAAAGAAGGGAGACTCACTTCTGCTGTTTCAGAGGTGCTCCAGTCTTCACCAGCACCTTTGGATACTTGTCTCCAGGCTTCCAGTAAAGATCCTCAGCTTCCTGATACAGACTCAAAGGGAACACGCAGTGCATGCCAGCCTTTTTGACTTTAACTGGATTCTCTGGTTCTCCAGTGTGCAGGCAGTCCATTTGCATTCTCCCAATGTGACTCTGCAGGCAGCCATTGTAAACCCGCCTTCTAAATTAAATTCCTTATCTATCTATCTATCTATCTTTCACTTATCTGTAATATTAAATGTGTTCCTCTAGTGAATTCTAACTGATAACAATATCTATCTGCTATACATGCTGTATGTATTTATTTAAATAACATAATCTAACTATTTAGAACCTGAATTTTTCCTTTGCATACTGTGGTTTGGATAAATCTAAAGGCCTGTGTGTTGAAGGCTTATGCACCAACCTGGGGGCTTATTGGGAAAATGAACACTTTAAGAAGTAGAACCTAACAGGAGAAGGTCACAGAAGCTAAGGGGACACTGGGACCCAGATCAGACTCTGCCTCTCTTCCTGCCTCCTGGCTATCAAGAATTGAGTAGCTTTTTGCACCACTCATTTCTCCCCTAATATACTGCCCTGCCACAAGCCCAAAAGCAGCAGAGCCAACTGATAAGGGACTGAAACCTCTGAAGCCATGGGCTGAAACAAATCTTGTCTGCTTATAAGTTGGTTGCCTCAGGTATTTTGCCATGTGACAGAAAGCTGACTAACACATCGTTAAATAACCTAACTTTCTATGATGCCTGAATTCCAGAGTGGAGACATAAACACTGAAGGAAAGAGCCTTGAATGTAGAATTCTAGCAGTGACAGGTTCTAACAGTGGGTTTACCTGAGTCATCTGCATGAAACTAGGCCTTTACTAAAATGATGTTCATAGAAAGCACAGATGTATTTTCATGGTAACAAGTAGATTTTAAATTACTGTAAAAAATGGCACTCCTCAGAGTTCTATTTCTCCTAAAACAGTCATTTCTCATTTGTAATTTGTTTACTGCTTCTGTCTTCTGTGCCTTGCTTCAGTATCCTTAATGCAATTATTCTGCAACCTCTCCTAATCTCTTTGAAATTAGAACTGAATTAACCTCCCCAAATGGGAATGCTATGGTCTGGTTTCTGTAAAGTGATTTAATATTGAGGGAAGTTACATTTTCTGAAACTTGAGATTTTTTATTAAAACATTCAATTTCAGGCCCATGGGCATGTTTTGTGAACAAGCCAAAGATAAGTGTCAGCCACATCTCTGCAAAGTCTGTTTTGTAATGGAGAACCCAGTCAAAAGAAAATCGTTCACAAATATCACTCTAACTTACAGAAGATAACTAACGGAGGTATGAACTCAGTGACATCACAGAGTGGGGCATCCTAGCTAAGGAACCCTTTTCAGGTGTTATTTTAATTGGCACATATTAATTGTACACATCTATAGGCTACAGTGTGACATTTTAATACATGGACACATTGTCCAATGATCAAAATCAGGGTTATTGGCAAAAACATTTATCATTGTTTGCAGTTAAAAACATTTAAAATCCTCTCTTCTAGCTGTTTTGAAATGTGCAATACAGTATTTGGCTATGGTCATACTGCTGTGCAATAGAACACCAGAAATGAATCCTCCTGTCTGGCGTGAGTAGATCTCTCTCCAGGCCCCTCTCCAGTTGAACAACTTTAATCATGTGCTACCAGGCTCACTCCGGAGGTCCTGTCCCTCACATCTGCTTTGGGCCTCTGGGATAGAACTTGCAGAGAAAGAAGCAAATCAACAAAGAGGAGCTGACAGTGGATCACAAAGAGATCCTGCTGACCATCCTGCAATCCCCAGAGTGACACGATGGAGGTGCCACAATTACGATTAGATGATGGAATCCATGGGCTTGTTTAAATAGGAATTTTAGTTGACCATGCCTTGCAGTGCCCTTCTAGGACAGGGAAGACTCCCTCTGAGGAGTCGTTAGTTCATATGAAACAAACTGACAACAGTGAATTAATGAGAGAAAAGTACATAAATTCGTTACATGTATGAGGGTGTCACAGAAAAGAAAAGTGGATCTCCAGAAACAAAGTGAGATTAAAGAACATTTATACCTCTTCAGAGAGAAAGAGATGTAGACACCTTAAGGGAGAGTAAATGATTTATGGAAAAGAGGGACAGCCCCTTAGAGAAGGGGTGATTCTTTGGGACAGTTTAATTAGATAAAGTGTTTACTTCTTCTCCTTTCCTGTAATGACCTAATTTTCTCTGGTGAAGGAAACTTCCAGGGATGGTTCTAATGACAATTATTCCTTTGGTGGATCTATATTTGGATAGGTAAGGAAAGTTCAAGGAAAGCCTGCACTCATTGTCTTTCATGTGCCTTCAGCTAAAAATGATCAATATACCAAAGTGGCATATTTGGCAGTGGCTTCATTTCTTTGCCTCTCAGCCTTGCCATTTTTGCACATGTACCTACAAGATTTCTTAAGCATGCAAGCTTTCTCACATTACACAGTTGGACATTAACACATACTAGCAGCTTCCAACCAGTGACAGATGCAGTAACGGCATATAACTACCTCCACTCCTTGATGGCAGAAGCAGCTCTTAGCAGAGCTCCTAGAAGCTTTCACCTTGCTCCTAGCAGCTTTCAACCAACAGCTGATTGAAAATGGTGTATAAGTAGCCTAATTTCCTTACCACAAGTGGATGAAAATAACTCTCAGGTGCATATTCTGCACTGTTTTCTAATTTCCAAGTAGGATTAGGTGTCTCTTCCCCAAAGTGGTCAGTGGATTCATAACACACCCTTCAGGACCCATCTTCCATTCCCAGTTTCAATTTCCACTCCTATTCTGGTGTTTTGGGATACCCTCCAAAACTGGGATTTCATACTGGAATCCTTGTCTCAGAGAAGGGTTCTGGGGAAACATAAACCAAAATAGCATCTATTTCCCAAATGTTTCATCTTTATCTGGAGAAAAAAACATCCGTTTGTGTTCATTCATTAATTCACTGGCTCATTCTTGCTTTCAAAAAGTATTAATCGAGCAGCTCTTTAATGCAAAATCATTGAGCTGGCTGCTGGTAATACAGTAGTGAACTGACACAGGCTGTGCTCCCAGAGCAGGCTGTAGCATAGCACACAATGTCAGCCACATGTGGAACTCAAACCCCTCTTGTAGTCACACTGAAAAATGGAAAAAAAAATCTGCTATATCCAAAATATGACATTTCAGTGTGTACGAGGTCTTTGAAATTCATTGTTCACTTTACAATCTCAGCTAGCCATAGTTCCAGTGCTCAATAGACACATGTGGCTAGAGGCTCTGTACAAAATGGTTCAGCTCTTGAAACTGACAATCTGGTGAGGAACGAGGGGGAACAGGTCACTTAGGAGGTAATCAAACAACAGGAAATTGGTTGCCTGAACTGTGGACTCCCCAACTTAGTGAGTACCTAAATCACCTGGTAAGCTAGAGAAAAACATGGAGTCCAAGGCTCGTGGCCATCGGACAAAAGTCCAAGCCTTTGCGTTTTCACTTCATTGCAAAGGGATGTGGATACACGGCCCTACCTCACCCTCTGCGGCAATTTTGTCACTGCCTGTTGTTTAGATAGGCCATTGTTCTCTACCTTGTTTAAACTGAGGTACTTAAGGAACTTTGAAAAAGAATACTGATCTGTGGTTCTTTTCTCAGAAATTATACCTTGGAAGTACAGAGAGGATTTTGTTAAATATTGATGCATCACTATCTCAGAAATTCAGATTATGAGGTAAGAATGAGCTCTGCCTATCAAGATGGTTTAAGTCTTTCTGGGTGATTATTAAGTACAACTAAATTTGAGAAACACTGACCTAATTTATGATGGGTAACAAAACAACCCATACTTCAGGTGTCTGGTTTTATGAAGCCACAGCAAAGAATCTTAAAGAACATGTCCATTCTATGAAGAATATTGATATCTTTGTGCTCCTTTTGTTCATTCTTATTTTCTGATTTTCTGCATAAGATTGTATGACATTTGAAATGTAAGGTAATAAAACCAAAATAAACAATGTAAGAGTAGATTATAGTTTATATTTGTTTTTATTATGTTTTATTTTTAGTCTTTGTTTAAATTTTGCTTCCAGTTTTCAGCTTATTATTTAGCTTTTTGGTAATGTTTCCCTCAATGTTTAACTTAACCTTTACTTGAATGGCACTGCTTTGTCACCTAGAATGATGGCTCTGGGAGCTTCATGGGGACCTACCTGGGGGATAAGACTAAGTAGACACACCAGTTACCAAATGGACGTTACCAATGAGCATGCCTTTTGGGCTTGGTTTAGAAGACTGTGGGCCTTTCTCTTGTCGCTCCTGGATTCCCAGTCAGGTGAGTCTCACAGGTGAGGCTCTGAAACTACAAAGCACTCAAGTGCTTGTTTTACATTGATGCTGAGTTTGGGTTCTCAGTAATAGTGCATTAGGGAGTGAGAAAAACCCGAAACAAAACACTGAAAAGCCAAGCCAGGGCTTCAGGCATAAAGCAATTGACTTTTAAATTAAATACTGAATTATTTAAAGTTATAAACATTGATCTTCTCTTAAACCAATTTCATTTATATGTAAATGTTCAAATTCAAAGTGCTGAATTTTGTGTTTATATAGGTAATCCTGGTCACTTGGCATGGAACTGAGCACATTCACCTGGACTAATTATGCATCATTAAAACAGAGAAAGCCTTACTATTTCAGCTGCCTCATGATATCTTCAATGTTTCAGTGTATTCATGGGATCATAGAAAGCATTTCTTAAGTTCACTTCAATAAATTGAAATAAAATTAAACTGTTGGTAAATGCCAAAATGTTGTCTGAACAATGATCTGTCCTGGTGTTATAGAAATGACAAATTCAAGCCACAGCAAAGGCAAGATTCTCACTGGCTTTTGTGTCTTCCATGGTTTTCAGATTCATGTTTATAGGCTGCGCTGCTTTGTATCTTTTTTTTTTTTCTCTCTCTCTCTCTACTGGGAATCGAACCCAGAGATTTAATCATCAGAGGTAAGTGCTCCAACACTAAAGCCTCCCCAGAATGTTTTGTGTTTCATTTCTAGCATGAACTTGACCTGGAAGTTTAGAACCTTCAAGAGAGGTCAGATGCTAAGGTACTTGTAGCACACTGTACCCCGGCTTTATTCTCCCAAAACACGTTTTTGCTTTGCAGTGTAGAATGGCAAGGAAAACACACATTCTTATTTGAGTGCATTCTGGAGACTTAAACTTGTCTAGATCTGTCTGATGAGCTGGAGGGGGGTTGATAAGAGGTAATCTACACTTACCAATTGGCATCAGTCCTGTTTGTTGTTGTTGTTGTTGTTGGAGAGGAAGGGATGATTACCATGAGCCTAGGAGAGATAGGAATTGGGAAGGCATTTTGTTGCCAGGTCCCTACCTTGCTTAGATCTGGCCAAGACATCAGCACAGAGTCAGCGTTCTTCAGCTCCAGATGACAGAAATGTGACTCAGTCAGTAATGCTTTCTCCATGGCTGCAGACTATCACTGGGTCTCACATCCTTGGAAGCACCTAAAAGGAACTTTGGAATGGACTTTGACCTTCCTCTGGTGGGTGTGAACAACAAGGTTGTTGTCCGAGTGACAGAGAAGAGACAGGAAAGAAGAGCCTGAGGACTCACCCATTTGGAGAATGTGCCTGAGTCGCCTGTGGGATCCACCGGAGACAACAGAAGGGATTTCCAGACAAAAGCCTGGAATACTTTTCAGTGTTCTAGCATGGAGCACATCAAGAATGTGGGCTTTTTGCATTCATCTGACTCCTCTATAATCATCTTCTGTGTTACACGAGAATATGAACTGGAAACACTTCAGTTCAGGAATACAGCAGAAGTACTTCTTTAAGCCAAATAGATTCCTGAATGGTGAGGAACACACAGCATTGTTTCCACTGAAGTCTGGTTCTAAGAAATATTCTTAGAAATCTTGCATTAGAACATAACAATAAACAAGCAACTGGATTTTCGTGCAGTAAATCCTCTTGGCTGACAATCACCCACAGGAAACTTTCAGAAATGCACGATACCCAAAGAAGTGTTGTTCTGAGATTACTTTGTAATTAGCTCTGAACCATTTCCAAAGAACAGCACAGGCCTGTAATTTCTGTGTAAACTCCACTCACTGTTTGAGTCACATTATGTTTTCATTTTGTCTTTGTTTTTTGCTCAAGAAATTGTCATCCATTTAAAAAGCCCCAAACCTTCACTAACTATGTAAAATAGCCTGCTGAGATCGCTGGAGGGAAACACCTTTTGGCACAATTAGAGTAGCATGTTCCGGTGGGAAATTTAGACCCAGTGCTAGGAAATGCTGATTCCTCCCTCACTCATCCGGCAACCTTCACCCTTCTGAGCCTGGGCTTTTTTATTCATAAAATGAAGGGCTAAAGTACAAGTTGTTGTTCAGTAGCTACTTGTAGAGTAACAAATTCTTGCCAAATGTTTCCCTAATTATTCCCACACTTCACCACCACCACTTAACTGTTAGTACCATTACTGGTTCTGGGGCTCTGGGGATTCCTTCTAGAGACTTTTTCTAGGTTCTTCTTGTCTTGAACAAAGAATTTGGCAAAACAAGCACAAAAGATAGTGAGGGTTTTACATTTATTAATGGTAAGAAAAGAAACATGCTTTGCAGAGAGAATATGGGTCAATTAAAGAAGGAAAAGATGTACAGTACACACTGCAGGGTGGGAGAAGACCATGTAAAAGAGAGAACACAGTCATCAAGAGCTTAATGGTCACTTTTTTTTTTAACCTCTCACTTCTCAAAGTGACATTGGGTCTGGACTGTCCTACCAAAAATCTACTTCATTTCTCTGAGAAGAATTGACGCAGCTCTTTCGCTTGGTTCCAGATATAGAACTGGTGTACTCATCTCCTCGCTCTCTGTGATTGACAGGTCATGCTCACTTGCCCAGCTGATTTACCACATCCTAATCTGCCATGGTTCTGATTCTCAAGGTCCTCTATTTTAGCCCTAATAGATTTACATGTTTAGGAACTTGCATTTCAAATTCTTCTGTAAGAAATGTACCTGGTGTGAAACAAAAATGGAAATGTCTCTATTTTTTTCCTAATTTCAACTTGGTGATGATAAATATTCATAAAATACAGAATAAAATAAAAATCACTGCTAAGTGTATCTCAACAAACTATACCACAGATCATATTTTGGTTGAGATCTGTTTCTGTGGAAAATCACACACATTAATTTTTTTCTAGGGCATTTCCACAAGTTTTTCAAATTCTCATCTTTTTCCTCATACATATCTTCCCATGTTACTATGAAATATTTTCCTATCAAGAAATATATTTCTATATCACCATTTTCTATGACTTGAGGATGTTCCCTCACATGGTTAAGTCATTGTTTATATAACTATTCCATTGATGGACATTGAGACTGGTTCCATTTCATGCACATAAAAACAAAGCTAAAATGCCCATCTTTGTAAATCCATCTTTGAGAATATCTCCACTTCTCTATCTCCCCTTCCCCTAGATTTCTGTAAGTAGAAATTCTGGTTCAAGGGCAGGGATTTAGCTCAGTGGCATAAGCACCTGCCTGGCAAGTGTGAGGTCATGAATTCAATCCCCAGTACCAAAAAATAAATAAATAAATAAAATCTGAAATCCTGGTTCAAAATATATCCAGTAAGGCTGTGCCAATTTTCATTATTACCAAGTCACATAAAAGTGCCCCTTTCTCTAAACTGTACCTATATTGGCATTTTCATTCTTTTAACTTTTATCTATCAACAGGCTAAAATGGCATCTTGTTTCATTTTTATTTGACTAGAAGCAAGTTTGCACATACTTTTATGTGTCAATTGACCTTTTTACTGTCTTTGTTTATAAAGTACCTAGCAATATCTTTTTCCCATTATTTTATGGGAATGTGTGTGAGTCTGTTTTGTATTACTATAGCAAAATAGCTAAAGCAGAATCACTTTATAAAGAAACAAGTTTATTTAGTTCATAGTTCTGAAGGTTCAGAGACCCATATCTTGTGATGGTCTTCTCACTGACGGAGTGCAGTGTCCGCAAGCGGTACAGGGCATCACAATGGCAAGAGATGTGTCCAGCCCCTACTTCTAAATACCACAGTTGTATTAGATTGCCACTTTCTTAGTGTTTCACAAGAGATACTACTTTTCAACACATGAACTCATGGGGGACATATTCAAGCCATAACTGAATGTGCATCTTTTTTCTTATTGCTCATCTATATTAAGGCTATCCTACTAATTCAGTGCAGATGGTACACCTTTATCCTCAAATTAATTTTAAATTAGGGCTCAATTCATCCATTAGAATATTATTCATAAAATTAAGTTTTATGGTATATAAGGAAAACAATATTGTTGTATGGAAGGTAAATCTTGTTTTCAATGTTAAATTAATTTATTTACAAATTCCACTTTTTTCATATTCCTCTTATTTCACTCCCACTCTCCACACAGAATCCTTTCCTAAGCCCCCAATTCTACTTCACCTCCCCAGAAGTGAGGCCATGAAGGTGCTCAGTGATTAGAGAACTTGAACATTTTGAAAGAGAAGTGGGTGGTGATGGCACGTTATTGAAATTTGAAAGAAAGACAGTGTGCTATAATTGAGATTTCACATTGGGAGCTGATTGCTATGGCAACAAAGGACAGATTTTGAAAAATAAGGTTTAGTATAATAGAATTAAGGGAAAATTGATTAGAAAAAAGACTGTCTCTTATTTTACTTTCAGCTTGTTTGTCATGTATACCACACTCTACATTAGCACCCACAAAACATATTTCTGCTTTCAAAAGCAAATACATTTTAATTTTGTTTGCACAGTATAAACATACAAGAAGGAGATGCTTTAGATAATTTTTTTTTGCAATAGTAGTGACAATATGTCTTTGGAGTCTTTTTTGAAAATAAATAATTTAATTTAAAATATACACATAGCTTTGAATTCTTTTTTATTTTAATATTTTCATCCCTTTATTCACTCAACCAGTATTGATTGAGCCATTGTGTGAGCAAACTCAGATATGCTCTCTGTGTTCATGGAGTTTACATAAAACAGGAAATATTTTCTCATTTTCTCAAAGTTACTCCTTAAATCATGAACTTGATGGTGCCTAATACACCAATGTGTGTATATGTGATAATCTAATTAATTATTCTACTATTGTTTGATATGAGATTGATTTTAATGTTTTCATTGCCCATGAAATAATGAGTTTCTGGTAATTTCTTCAGGATTTGTTTCCTAGGAAGACAACTGAATTATTAGCTTAAAGTATCTAAATCTCTTTTTAAAACAAAACATCCTAAGAAATAATAAAATCACAGTTTCTCAGTGAAAGGGTGATCTCATCAATAACACTGTGCCTGGAAATGCAGCATGGATCTGAGAGGGCAGTAAATGTCCTCATTTTGGTAGGGTCCCTAGTGTAGATGATAAGAGTAGAATTTTGCTTTAGAGATCAGACAAAAGTTTGGTGAAATGTAAAAATTCGACACCGTTCAATGAATACAGCCTTCATAGACAAGGTCATCTCTGGTAAGAAAGAAATTTCAGATCTATGTGTTAAGGTTGAGTTTGAGGAAATAATATGACCTCACTTTGAAATGAATGTTCTTCAGGAGATCAATTCCAGAGATGGCAACCAAGTGAGGAGTGCCAGAGCTGAAGGGTCGAAGCAGCCAGTTATGAATAAACAGATTCTCTGATCTGTTGTCACCCGTCACACTGTTCCCTGTGACCAGTGCTGACCACTCCAGTAAAATTGAACACCCTGTGTTTATTCCCTGAGGATCCTCATTCCTTCTATCCATTATGTCATTTACCAGAATATGGATTATTTGTAATAGGATGCATTTTATTTGTTAAAAAAAATTTCAATTACATTTTACAGATCATCTGCCACATCAATATAGTATTTAACAAATTTGGATTTGCAAGAGCCAGAATTATAAGTTCCATTTCCTTTTTGCTTGACTCATAACATGTATGCTCCAGGCAACGTTTCTTAATTGCTCTACTTCTCCCTGAGGATGCAATGGGAGAAAACTCCTTCTACGTTATTCTAGCCTTGGTTCTGCTTTTGTGTGTGTCCTAAGGCAAGTTATTTTTTTCGTATCTGATTTTTCTCACCCATAAAATAAGAAGACTGGAGTAGAAGGCAGCAGTGGTGTTCTTTTCCTTCTCCTCATCCCAGCACACATACACAGGCACACATGCACGCTCACAGTTTATTTCACTTTCCTCATTACTGTACGTTGCTTTATAAAAGATCCTGAGAATCAAATTTGTGCAGTTTACAAATACTGTCCATTCAGAGGTGAAGAGTAAATTCCCCATCTCTTCCTCTTTCTTTCCTGCTTCATCTTGTCTTTTTTTTTTTTCCGCTTGTTTCTCTTTATTTGGCTGCTGATTCCCTATATGACTTTTCCATAGTTTTGCTTAAGGTAGGTACCTGAAAGGGGCAGAGTTGAATGACTTTGGGTAAGTCACTTACTATCTTTGGGCTTTCACTTTTGTTCTTGTCTCAGTTTTCACTTTCAAACTCTTGTGACTACATTACACATGAACACAATATACCAACTAAAACCAATCTCTGCCCTCTTTGACATGTAGCTCACATGCTTAATCTTGGGAACTCAAGCTCAAGCCATCCTCCACACAGGTGGTCAGCCCCTTCTCTTCGCAGGAGGTCCATGGTCTCAGCCCAGTTCCCATGGGCTTCCCTCAGGAAGCCTTCTTTGGTACCCTTGGCAGGGTATCAAGATGGATTTCTCATTTCAAACACTCACAAACCCCCAGCCCATTCTCTCTCTAGCTCCAAACACAGATCGGCAATAGACAAAAATACTAAATACATAAATTATAAAGATAAAGACTTCTCCAGAGCAGAAAATAGGACAGAAACACAAAGCAATGAGAAAGCCTAAAACTACAAGCCAGCTAGTGTTTCTGGGTCTGAGGATGGCACAAGTTCTGTAGGATAATTGGGACCAAAATATCCCATGAATGTGGGAGAACAAATTAGACACACTGCCTGAAACTGGAGAATTTCACCAAATCCCTGGCCTGTTAGCCAAATCTGAAGGAAACAGCATTCAGAACAGCATGAACCTTTGTGACAGGAGAAAGTATCCTCAGTCTCAAACTATTATGCAGTCCATGGCTTGGGAGTCAGTCAGTACAGATTTGATAACCTCAATACCCCTTGTATCAGGAGCCCGAACTCTTACATGAGGTCAGATTCTCATGGCGGGGCACAGAAATAGCTTAGGGACTGTCTTAGGTAATTTCCCCATTACTGAAACAGAATATCCAGCACTCAAAGTTAAAGGAGGAGAGGTTTATTTAGCTTACAGTTTGTGGAAGTTTCAGTCTATAATCAACTGACTCCTAGGCAGAGTGGCATGGCAGAGGGGCACTGCAGAGGAGAAACTCTTCATGGTGGGCAGAAAGTAGCAAAACAAATGAGGAATGCTCACAGCTTTTTCTATCCCTTTTATCCTATCTGGCTACTTAGAGCAGGTAGCACTCACACCCTTAATCCTAGTGCCCTTGATCCTATACTGCACCATGAATCAAACCCAGCATCACACACTCTAGATCCAGCCACCTCTGGAGAAGCCCCACCTATGACTGCATGACACTGTTCAGGGGTATCTAGACACAGCCATAGCAGGGAGCAAGCTATCTTAGTCTGTTCTGCATTTTTTCAACAAAATACCTGAGGTGAAAACTTATAAAGAATTTATTTAGCTCATGATTATGAAGACTAAGGATCAAACAATATGGGGCTAGCATCTCAACAACAGCCTTTTAACTGTGTCACAATGTGGCAAAAAACAGAATTCCCTGCTCTGACCAAGTGCAGATGGTGTCTATGTGCCTATAAGGAAACCAGAGACTGTGGAAGCACCAGACTCTTTCATAACAACTTCCTCTCACAGTGACCAGTCAAATCCTCCAAGGTACAATCTGTTCATCAAAACAGCCCCCATCCCTTAGGAGAGCAATCAGGACACTCAGGACACTAACCTCATGAGGCCCCTCATCTCCTAGAACTCTATCACCTTTCAATACTGTTAACACTGGGGATTGAGCCGTCAGCACTTGCAACTCTGGAGAACAAATCACATCTAAACCATAGTGTAATGAAAGGCTAAACTCAGAGAGGAGGGCTGGAACTGGGGTTTAGTGGTCATGTGCTCACCTAGCATGGGTGGAACTTTGGACTTGAACCCCAGCACTGCAAAACAAAACAAAACAAAAGATTAAAATAGTAAGAAGGAAACACAGATACGATCAAAACTCTCCCTCATGATAAGCTCACAAACTCCAACTCCAAACTATATGAAGAAAGCTAATGTTGAAAAATGCAAGTGATAAGCTCATTAAGTAAAAATTAACTCCCAAGAAAATGAAAATAATGGAGTAAGCAGAAAATGAGTTCAGAATAATTGTGCTTAAAATCACCAAAGAGATAATAGAAAGAATAACATTTCTTTAAGTCTTACAATAACTATGAAAGGAGGTACCATTTGGTTTTTGCTAATTAAGGACCTGAGGCTTAGAGAGGTTAAACAACTAGCTCAGTGTCTCACACCTAGCACACAGTAGAGTAAGACCTCATCCTCACGGCTGTCTCCAAAGACAAGCATTTCACCACTGTGTGATTGTTTCCATCAGTGACTACAGGGTCAAATGTCTTGGATGTTTCAAGTCATTCTGAAAGGAAAAAACATAATAGAGCACATCTTTAAAATGTCTTGAGGGGGACTTCTGGGAAGATGCGGAGTAATAGGATGCAGGGAAAACAGCCTCTCTGAGAGACACTGTCTAGACGTGGGAGCACACCATCTTGAGGAAGACAAAAAGGAGGGAGATGGGTTCCTTGGACCCAGGAAGATCCTGAAGTCTGAATCGAACCCCACAGAGAAAAAATTCAATTAAGAAGGTGGTAGCTGGCAGAGCCTTCACCCGGAGCCAGACTCACTGCGCAAGGGGAGTTGTTGGAGCCTGGTGGTGCACAGTTGCGGTGTTGGCAGCAGCTGGCGATACTGGGACCTCTGTGGAACCATTCCTCAGTGGAGGATAGCAGCAGACACAGAGGACTGTGCTGGTTGGTGGTGATGTGGAGGGTTTGGTCCTCCCACGGGAGAGAGTGATTTGCCGAAAGCTATTCCTGAGTCAGGCCAGATATGCCTGGGGCTAAAACTGTTGCTGGCTTCCCCCAGGGGTTCCTAGCTGGGCACAGACCTGCAGAGACTGCTTGGATGACTGAGAGCCCGAGGAGGCTGTTCTCAAGGCAGGCCTGCTAAGGTTGTCTGCTACTTCATCCACAAACAGTCACTGGTTGGGGAGATACAGTGCCACGATTTGGGTTGCTGTTTCTACAGACTGTTTACCAGTGAATCCAGAGAGAATCCCAGAAGTGGACTCTTTTTTTTTACTGTGAGTGTGGTTTCTGCCCTCCTTTTGGGTCTGCTCTTGTTCTGTTCTCTTTTCTGTCTGTTTTGGCTTTCTTTTCCCTCAGTCTTCTGCAGTGGTTTCCCTGAGTTGGTGGAACCATCTTTATTCTCCAACCTACTTGCTTGCAGTCTCTTTTCCCTTTTCCCACTTTACTGCTTTTTCTTAAATTCATTTTGGGTCCTCACCCTTGGGGACAGAATTGACATTTTGTGAACCTAAGTATTGTATATGATTGTTTTGCATTCTGTTGTATGGATATAAATTCAGTTTATATGGTTGGGGGTTGTAAATCAGGGGTTGGATCAGTTTACTGTTTGGTTGGCTGTGTTTGGTGCTGAGGGTGCCACTGCAGCCAGAACTGACTCGATTGAACTGGATAGCTGTTGTCCTTGCTGATTCAGGACTGGGATTGACTGGGGGTCACAGAGAGGGCTGGGGTGTGGTGAGCCAAGGATCTAGGGACTGGGTTTGGTGAGTCTCTGACAAACTGAGGAGATGGGGTTTTCCAATAGACTCAGAGCTCAGGAACCAGTTACACCTGGAAGATATCTCCAGGAAGTGCTCATCACCTGGAAGTCCTTAATACCACCATTAAAGTAACCCACTGCAGGCAACTAACAGGCATCACTTCAGGAATTAAACTAAAAAAAGAAAAATGAGAAGACACCTAAACAGGTCACAACCCCAGACATCCTGTTCACCAAAAGCAAACCCAGGGGGTAATGAGGCTGGCAAATCCAAAAGCACCCGATAAGGTTTCTTAGAAGTGGTAACAAAGCAGTTCAATGAGGCTTTGGAAAAAATGAAATCAGAAATAATCTCTCAAATAACCACAGAGATTACCAAATATACACCATGCTTAGTGATGTTAGGGTAGATACAGACAAAAAATAAACAAGCTTAAGCAAATTATGGAAGGACAACATAGGAAGCAAATGGATTCCATAAAGCAGATTCCAGTAGATATCCAGGCGATTAGAAACTCTATTGAAAGTATTCAAAGCAGATTAAGCCAATGTGAGGGCAGGATCTCAGATATTGAAGACAGGCTCATAGTTAGTGAATTGGAAAAGAAAGATTCTTCAAAACTAGCAAGGGATCATGAGATATTCCAGCAGTTGCTTGATGAGACAAAGAAAAATAACTTAAGATTAATTGGAGTCAGTGAACAAGCAGGAGATACTACAAATGACATTAAAAACATCCTTACAGACATTGTGTCAGAAAATTTTCCTGGCAGAGAGAAAGAATTTGACATACAAATAAGTGAGATATACAGAACTCCAATTAGCAATGATAAAAAAAATCTACAGCCAGGCATATCATAGTCAAGATTCCAGAAATTCAAAACAAGAATAAAATTTTAAAAGCTGTTAGGGTAAAGAAACAAATCACCTATAAAGGAAAGCCCATCAGAATTACAGTAGACTTCTCAGCACAAACTCTCAAGTCAAGGAGAGCTTGGAGTGAAGTACTCCATGTTCTAAAAGAAAACAACTTCAAACCAAGATTGATGTATCCCACAAAACTATCTTTCAAAATAGAGGGAGAAACAAAGTACTTCCATGATAAGGAATAGTTGAGGAAATTCATGACCACTAAACCAGCACTCCAAAATATTTTGAAGGACATTTTAGAAAGGGATGATAAGTACTACAGTTCCACAAAGCCCAATAGAAGGAATCTACCAGGAAAAAAGAAAACAACATGATAAGGATAAGTCAATATGTATCAGTTTTAACCATCAATCTTAATGGCCTTAATTCATTAGTCAAAAGACATAGACTGGCAGAATTGATCAAAAAGCAAGATCTAACAATATACTGTATACAAGAAACACATTTAATTCAAAAATATATTCATAGACTGAAAGTTAAAGGATGGAAAACAATACTCCATGCAACAGGAGTCCAGAAAAAAACAGAGGTAGCTATTCTATTTGCAGATAAAGTTGATTTTAAGCCAAGACTGATTAAGAGAGACTAAGAAGGTCACTATATACTGGTAAGGGAACAATCTCAGAGGAAGAGATAATAATGCAACAAATACTAGTCCATCCAGTTATATAAAACAATTACTAATCAACATGAAAAATCAAGTAAACCTTAATACAACTGTATTGCGAGACCTCAATATATTGCTGTCACAAAAAGACAGGTGTAGAGTTCTTAGGATCCTCTGGGTAGAGTATCATGTCATCTGAAACAAAATCTATGTATATAAAAATTAGTTGTGACAGTCAGAGAAAAAGAATTTTGAGTAAAATGTAATTTTTTCAGGGTCACCTTCAGATTTTATTTTTAATGTGAAATGCTCATTTGAAAACAATTGTGTTAACAATTAGTTAGATAATGTTTCATGTCTGTATTTTTTGTCTTAAATAATTTTGGGGAATATCAAATATGCTGATGATTGTTGCTGTTTTGTTGGTTGGGGTGAAATTGTTATGTTTTGATTTCTTGTTTTCCTTTTGTTTAAAATAAAAAATAAAATGTCTTGGGTGGGAATAGATTTGACCTCTGTTAAATTATGAACTGTAAATAGTAATTTCAGGGCTGGGGATATAGCTCAGTGGCACAAGCGCCTGCCTGGTAAACACGAGGTCATGAGTTTGATCCCTGGTACCAAAAAAAAAATGATAATAATAATGATAATAATTTCATAGAACTCCAACTCAACAACCAATTATTGAACATCTACGACTTGTCCAGCCCCCTGCTAGGTGCCTGAGGGATGTTGGTAGTAGGGAGAAACACTGTAAGATACACAGTCTAACTGGGGAAAAGCCTGGATAAACTTTTATTGAGCATCTATAACTTTGTCCAGCACCCTGATAGGTACTATGATGTTGTTGGCAGTAGGGAGAAAAACAGTAAGCTTTAAAGTCTAACTGGGTGGGGAGGACTTGGAGTTCTGTACCAGGTTTGTGACTATATTAATCAAAATATGCCTGCCTAAAAAATATGAATGGCTTAGCCAATAAGGCAAGCAGTATTCCAGAAAAACTGTAGGCATTGGTAGTGTTTAAGCTGAGTCTTGAAGTATGTGTGTGGTTTGGATTGAATGAGCTTCAAGAAAAGAGAATTTCAGGAAGAAGAAATAGCCTGCTAGAAAAAAGAAAAAAAAGTGGCAGGGAAAGCTGTGCCATTCTGAGGCCCCCGCGAGGGTACCCCATTAAGTGGAAAAGAAGCGTATCACTGAGATGGTACAAAAATGCATTCGTGTAGATCCGATTCAGACCAGATCACACTTATTCCTTATTTAGCAACCATCATTTATTCCTATACACCTGATACAAAGTGAAAAGTCATAAAGAAAATTTTCTATCAATTTTAATAAAATGAGATAGAATGTATTCCAAATGCATACCAAAATATCCAAACAATTTGCACATCTGGAAAAGTATGTCACCTGAACAGTGACTAATGTAAGTTATAAAGAATAACTTGAAAGTTAACAAATGCAGTTTGATCATAACATACTAAAGGTTTATGATATTCTCAAGCAAGGAAGCTATGATGCTTATGATTATTCCGTAGAATGTATATTTTGTTAGTTACTGTGACAAAATACATTTGATGATCATGTTGAAGTACAGAAAGGTCTATTTGGCTCACAGTTTGGGAGATTTCAGTCCCTTGAAAGCTGACCCAGTTGCTCTTGGGCCTGTGGCGAGATGGTGCAGCATGGAGAAGAGAGAGTGAAGCAGTCGCTCAGTCCATGTTGGGCAGGAAGCAAAGGGAGACACTGGAAAGGGCTGGTGCACCAAAGTCTCCTCAAGTGCACAGCCCCAGTGACCTATCTTGCCACCAGGCCACCTCCAAAGGCTCTGCCACGTCACAGTGGTGCCACAGGCTGCAAACATGGGCATTCGTAGGACATTAAAGATCCAATTATAACACATATTCTTCCCCATTTTTTACCATCTTTTAAAACTTTTTGGGGCCTACAATCATTTTACACTAAAATTTCACAAGAATGTAAAGTTATAGCTCAGCTAAGCCAAATGGAGACTCCATGAGAATGCCATGTGATGCTCTTGGAAACAGAAGATGCAGCCAGCAGTTGGTAGTCTGGAAAGAGATACATCATTGCTCAGCTGTGTCTTCCAATTCAGGATCTGTAATGGGTTACCAGAGATGGGGTAGCTCAAACAATTACAATTTATTTCTTGCACTTCTAGAGACATAGAAGTCTAAAATCAAGTGCTGGAATATTTGATTCTGTGAGTGTATAGTTTCTGTTTTGCAAATGGCCATCTTCTTTTACTTCACATGATGAAAGAGAGAGACGGAGAGAAAGGAGAGAAAAGGTAGAGAGACAGAGAGAGAGAGAGACAGAGAGAGAGAGAGGGCAAATTCTTATGTCCCTTCCTATAACAAAACTAATGTCCTTCATGACCAGTAAACCTCCAAACTTTAAGTCTCAATACCATGTCCTTGGGGGTCAGTCATTCAATACACGAATTGGAGGGTAAAAGCACATTTAGGCAAAGCAAATTATCTTGGGCTCCTCCAAACATAGGATAATCTTTAATCTCCCCACATGTACATTTTTGGATTAACCCATGAATGTATCCTCACCTAAACTGTATGATTGAGTGATCTAGTTGCTATTTATCAAAGTTTAGGGTAAAGAACTCTTGTTAGAAAAAAAATGCATGATTTTTGGTTCTAGGGAGAAGACCCAGCACCTAGAGCAGGCTGAGCACCTGCTTCACCACTGAGCTACAGGTTATTTCAGACTGAGTGTGTGTGTGTGTGTGTGTGTGTGTGTGTGTGTGTGTTGTGTGTTGGGGAACAAATCCATGGCCTTACATGCACCACACAAGTATTTTACCGCTGAGTTATATATTCTTAGGCCGCACTCAGCAGTTTGGAAATGAGTTTTTCAAGAGTCTTTGCTGTGAAAATTGTTAACTGAATCATTATTGTGTGAGGAAATTTTGCACTTAGGATGGGATCATCATGGTGAAGTTATATGGGGACTTAGTGCTAATTGACTATTTTGGGGCACTCAATCTAAAGCGGAGCAGAGAAAATGAGAGTGAGAGAAATAAGGAGGAGGCCTTTAATGTGGAGGACATGGGAGAACTTTAGGGGCTAGGGGGTGTAGAAGCTCTCAACAAGAACAAAGAAGTGTAGTTACCTTTATTAACTTTGGCTGGGGGAGGAGTTTGGGAGGTGGGCAAAATTACATATTAACAACTGATTTAAAGGAGCATCTGCCTGTGTAAAGCAGGAGACAGAAAGATTTACTGTGGGCTGGGGATAGAGGCTTGGGGGGTTGTGGAGTCGGGATTGGAGAGGGCTCGGCACATGCACAAAAGGGGAGTCGGAAGTTTATCTCTGGAATGAGAAGGAAAACGTAGAGTTTACTCTTGGAGAGCTAAGTTGTTATTCTGGGTCAGTACCAAGGTAGTGGGATGTCATGTTACAGATAGCTAAGCCCCAGGCTAGCAAAACCTATCAAGTGCAGATCCGTTTCCTGAGACACAGATACCACTATGAAAAAGTACCTGCTTCCAGCTTGTAGGCAGCAGGTATCCTGCCAACTAACCCACCATTATCCTTGAAGTTAAACCGGCAACCACCTCACTCCTTATAGACAGGGTGACTGTCTTTCTCTGTCCATAACTAAATATTGGAATATTTGGATTGCAGACTATTACATATCACGTATTCATGATATTTGTTGTCTCAGGAAAGCTATGTTACCTTTCCTTTGCATGACTTCCTTGGTAAATATTTTCTTGGTCTCGGGTGATTTTGTTAACAGAAATAGAAGAAAAGTGAGCGAGGCCAATTCATTTGTTGTAATAAGAGTTGTTTGATCTTCCAGTTTGTTATGCAGACTAAGACAAATATTGACTTCACCCTTCAGCTTGATAGCTTCAATATACATATGACTAACGCCTTAAAGAAGAAAGATCTGCCTTGAGTGACTATTATAAGTTATATTTTGATGACAAAAGGGAGAGCTCTAGTAATAACAGTTGATATTTTCCTCCTATGTTGATTTAAACAGGGTTTGCTCACCAGAGATGTCTTTAAAATCAGTAAAGGGAAATCTCCAAAACAACATGCTATTGGCTGGAAGCTTTCCAAATCAACATGTTTGGTAGATTTTTTTGTGGGAGAGAGTGTCATATGCTTGATTTTTGGTTTTTAAATTTTGTTTTGTTTTTTCTTTCTTCATTAAAAAAGAGTAAAGAGAAAAAGAGAAGGAAAGAAGAAAACGAAGACCAAACAAACAAACAAGAACTATGCAAGAGGTTAAACATGCTGTTATGGGCCTGTAATCCTAGCACTCTGAGAGCCTGATACAGGAGGATCACAAGTTTCAGTCCAGTCTGGGCAATTTTACAAATTAATAAGACCCTATCTGAAAAAAAAAAAGTCAAAAGACTGGGGATGCAGTTCAATGTGAAGGCCCAGTACTGGAAAAAAAATAATAATACAAGAAAAGAAATCCTGATATACTGTATTTTCTATTGCTTTTTGAAAATAATCTTACAGAATCTTCTCTTTTGATATGAAAAAAATCTAATTTAGAATCTTTTCCCAAAATGTTCATGCTCACCTTTTGTCTCCATCAAAATAGACACAGATATTTGTATTATGAAGTTGAATTTCATGCTCACTGCTTAATTAAATAACAGCTAAAGGACTGGGGATTTAGCTCAGTGGCACAGCACCTCCCTGGAATGCATGAGGTACTGAGTTTGATTTCTGGTACCAAAAATAATAAATAAATGAATAAATAATAGCTAAAGAAAAATGGGGGGACTTTCCAATGCTTACTGTTGCCTAACCTGTTATTAAATAATTAATTAGGTTTTTATCATTTTGTTGTTGTAAAGAAGGACAGTGACAATTATTAATTATACAGAGCAATGTATGACACTTTGGGAATCATGGGCCACTCTCTCTACTGAGACATTAAATAGGTTTCAGGATCTACCCACATTAAACCTAATTTATTCTGAAGTAACTATGATCGGGACAATTATATCCAAACCTGTTTGTATCTTCATGTAACTTAGAACTCTCAGACCTGGGATCCCTTAAAATTTGCTGGTTTTTGTAACTTTCATGTAGAAAACAAATTTGACCCTGATTCATATTCACAAAGACTCTGATTGAAGAATTCTTAATAATTAATGTGTGGAAACCCAAACCACACATGTATATTAATGGGTAGACAATTACATTAATGGCTAAGTAACTTTCAGCTATACATTTTAATTTTACTTTTTCTTGACAGGTAACTTTCAGAAAGTGCTTTCTCAAAACAATGCTAAATTTGGTATCTGCATTTAAGAGAACAAGGAGCAAAAAAATGCACAAGCAAATGACTTGTTCAATGTCACAGAAACAAAGCAGGTTGTGAAATTCACAGCTCTTGAGTTTTGGTTGTTTGCTTGGTCTCCTGTTGTTTTTCATCCGTGGCCTAGGGACAGCAGTTCCTCCTTACTCAACAGCGTAGTATCTGCTGAACACCCTATTACCAGTGCAGAGTTTCTAAATGAATCAAATCTTGATAAATCAGTTCTCTGAATTCCATATATAGAAAAAAATCCTCAGAAGCAATCAAAATTTAAGAATTCTGTCACGGTTTGAAATATTAATTATCTTAACGACTTATTTAGTATCAGTTTTCTCAAAGATTTCCCACTTCTGATGCATTTTTAATATACATGTTGGCTTGTTTTTAAAAGATAATTTCAGTATATTATAACCAAAAGAAATCTATTGCTCCTAGGAGGAAAAAGTAATGAAAGAACTTTGGAGACAGAAAGAATAATACATAATAATGATAGATTATGTATTAAATGGTGACATTGTTTTCTAAACTTTATATTTAAATGTTGGCATCTGTTACTTTCTGTCACCATAATGAAATAATTGAGGCAATTAAGTTATGAAAAAGAAAAATGCATTTTGTCTCATGGTTTTGGCAGTTCTTGTCTACAATTAATTGGCCCCAGAGCTTAGCCCTCTGCAAAGGTGCCACACCTTGGCCAGATATGTGGTGTACTAAACCAGTCACTTGGTCAGCCAGAAGCAAGTAACAGTACTAGAACAGTGTGCAAGACAGGTGGAGATGATGCTTGGAGATTGATTCTGCAAACAGAGACCTCATACAAAGGTCTGTCCTATGCTGTGGATTGAACATGCCATAAAGGAGACGCCAAGTGCTTCTCTTATGTTCCATTGGATGGCAGTTTTAATATCTTGCATTAAGATATTTCAAGGCTAAGGCAAAAGGATCACAAATTCAAGGCAAGCCTGGGTAACACAGTAAGATCCTGTCTCAAAATTACTGGAAGTTAGCATTACCTTGATTCCAAAACCAGACAAGGACTCAACTGAAAAAGAAAACTACAGGCCATTCTCTTTAATGAACATAGATGCAAAAATCCTTAACAAAATACTGAAAAACAATGCAACACATCATTAAAAAGTTCATAAATCATGACCAAGTAGGCTTCATCTCAGGGATTCAAGGATGGTTCAACATACACAAATCAAAAAATACAATATATCACATTAACAGAAGCAAGGACAAATATCACATAATCATCTCAGTAGACACAGGCAATTCTTTTGACAAATCTAAGCAGCCATTCATAATAAAAACTCTGAAGAAAATAAGTATAGACGGACATTTTATCAATCTGATAAAAGCCATTTATGACAAAACTACTATCAACACCATGCTAATTGAGGAAAAACTGAACACTTTCCATCAAAAATCAGGAAGAAGACAAGGACACCCACTGTCACCATTCCTGGTCAACATAGTATTTAAAATTTGACAAGAACAATTAGACAAGAAAAAGAAAAAAAGGAGATACATATAGGATAAGAAGATATTAAACTCTCTTTATTCACAAATGTCATGATCCTTTACACAGAACACCTCAAAAATCCACTAAATGAACTCCTAGAACTAATAAATTCAGCAAGGAAGCAGGATGAAAAATCAACACACACAAAATCAGTAGTGTTCCAGTACACTAATAATGAGTCCATTGGAAAAGAAAGTAGAAAATAATACCATTCACAGTAGCTTAGAAATATTAAGTGCTAGAAATTAGCCTAACCAAGGAAGTGAAGGGCCTCTATAATGAAAATCACAGTAGTCTATAAAAGGAGATTAAAGACAGCAGAAAATGGAAAACTATCCCCTATTCCTGCATATGTAGAACCAGTACTGTAATGTAAAAATGCCTATGCTACTAAAACTAATCTAAATATCAACAACATTCCTCACAGAAATAGAAAAAAAAATTCCAAAATTCATATGGACCCAGAAGATACTAAAAATAGAAAAAGAAATACTGGACAAAAAAACCAAAGCAGAAACAAGACAGGAGGATATCCCCCACAGTTGACACAATGCATACTGCCATCCTCCAAGTAGAGGCCCAGACCACCACCCCCAGGTCTGCAGAGTCAGCCAAACAGTACAAGCAGAATGTTTTGTTCTATTTTACTGTTTTGTTTTATTCCTGCATCTGGTAACCTGAGCAACTATTTTGAAGATAACAGTGTGTAGCACTGTTCTCACTGTTTCGTTTTGTTCTGATTTATTATTTTGTTTTGTTCAATGTTATGTTTTCATTGGCTTTATTCTGTTTTATTTTGTTTGATTTTGCTATGGACACATATTGTAAAGATAGCAAGATATATTATGGTATCCATTGTTGATTTCTTACTATCCTGTTTTGAAGTTCTGTACCACTCTCACTGCTTTGTTTTGATTGACTTTCTTCTGTTATGTTTTGTTGGGTTTTATTCTCTTTAAAATAAAAAAAAAACCAAAGCAGAAAGAATCACAATAACTGATTTCAAGCTGTATTACAAAGCTACAATGATAAAAACAGCATGACACTGGCACAAAAACAGATATGTGGAAGAATGGAACAAGATAGAGGAGGCAGAAACAACCAATCACATCCAGTCATCAAGTCTTCAACAGAGGGGCCCAAAACATACTGTAGGGCCATGATGATAAATCATCTAGAGACTAAGTGCCCAAATTGCAACCCAAAACCTACTTATTTATGGCAAACTGCAAACACTGCAATTAAACCTGAATACTGAGGTTTTAATTTAGAAAAAAAATTCATTAACATCTTTTGTTAACATAACATCTACAAATTAACATCTTTTGTTAATTTAACATCTACAAATGACTCAAATTTATCCTTCCTTTTTGGCAGGGTAGTCCACCATTATGTGTAAATACCACATTGTCTTTATTCTTAAAAGAAAAACACAATAACAGAATTTTCAGTGATACAAATAGCTTCTTGTTGAAAATGTTTGCATTTGGCATGCTTTTGCACAATTAATATGATCTTTGCTATTGTGTGTATGATGCTCATTTGTCAGACCTTGGTGACTCGGCCTGCATGCCAACAGAGAGGGCTCTGTGTGCCTGCTACAGCACATGTGCCATAGGTTCACCACCACTGCTCTACAGGAAAGATAGCCTCTTCAGCAAACGATGCGGAGAAAACTGACTATAGACGTGTAGAAGAATGAATCTAGACCCATTGCCTATCACAATGTACTAAACTAAAAATCAAAGTGGATTAAAGATCTAAATAGTAAAACAGAAATATTTAATACCATGGAAGAAAAAATGGTAAAAACTCTTAAAGACCTAGGAATAGGCAAGGACTTTCTGAACAGAACCCCAATCATATGAAAAATAGCACCAAGAATCAACAAATAGGATCACATCAAATTAAAAACTTCTGCACAGCAAAGGAATAAACCAAGAGAAAAAAGAGGAAATCTACAGAATGGGAAAACATTTTGTCAACTACTTCTTGGAAAAAAATAACTAATATCTAGAATATTTAAGAACTCAAAGCAATTAGGCCTCCTTCTCCAAAATAAACAACCCAACCAAAAAATGGGATGCTGATATGAAGAGACACATATCATAAGAAAGTACAACTGCCCAATAAATACATGAAAAAAGGTTGAACACATCTGACAATTGAAAAAATGTAAATTAAAACAACATTGAGATTCCATCTTACTCCAGAAAGAATGGTTATCATCAAGAAATCAAACAACAAATGCTGGAAAGGTTGTAGGGAAAATGGAATTCTGTATTATTGGCGAGAATGTAAGTTAAGTACAACCACTATAGAAATCAGTATGGAGATTCTTCAAAAAAGCAGAAATTCCATTTGACCTAGCTATTCTCTTTTTAGATATCTTCCCAAAAGAGTTAAAGACATCATATTATGGTGATACAAGCTTAATCTTGTTTATAACAGCACAAATCTTGGAAGTAGTCTATATGTCCATCAAACAGATGAAGATAAAGACAATGTGGTATTTATATACAATGGAGGACTATTCCTGCCAAAAAAATTGGATAAACTTGGGTCATTTGTAGGAAAATGGGTACAACTTGAGACCATAGTGTTAAGTGAAATGAACCAGACACACAAGATTAAATATCACATGGCTTCTCTTATATGAAAAACTCAAAGTATAACTCATTTATAGAACAAAATAAAAGATAGATAATAGGGCACAGCAAGACAGATCTTTTGCAAATGGGAAGGGGACCATGATATGGATGAAGGAGCAGAGAGAGGAAAAGAGAACATGAAAAGAGTTAAGATGTGTTATGCACATGTACCAACTCTCCACAATGAATGTAATCTTTATGTACAACAAACATGTACTAATAAAAATTTTTAAAAGAATTTATAAAGAAACCATAAATGTAAACTGATAAAATAGTAAAAATGACTGAGGATCTAGCCCAGCACTCATTGATTTCAATACCCAGTAGCAGTGCAAGAGATTTCAGAATGTCCCTTTGGAGGACCTCCCCTGAAAATGTCCTCCTTAGATACGGAGCTGTTTCAGAGTATTCCTCCAGAATTGTTTAGCTATATAGAACTGAAAACCCTGGTAGACAACTTAAGCAAAAGAGGTTGGTTTTCCCTTGCTGTAAGAAGCATCTAGAGGTAGAATCCAGAGCTGAGATTAAGCAGTTGTAGTTTATGTTGTCAGAGAGCCAAGTCCCATCAATGCTTCTGAAACATGAAAATGCAAACATCTTCCACACTCCAGATGGCTTAGTGGAGCAGGACAGCACCTGGTATTTAGGCCCCAAGTTCAAGTCTCTATGTGGACTCTGGAAGGAAAAGATCAAAGGGAGAGGGTACCCCTAGCAGCCGAGTCAGTCCCCTTTATGGAAGGTGTTCCAAATGAAGCTGCTTCTGTTTCAATCTCATTGGCCAACTCACTGGCAAAGAATTCTGGGAAATGTAGCCTTTTAATAACAAGACTTTTGCTACCTAAGGCTTACTAAAGTTCTGTTAGTGAGGAAGGAGAGAAAATGTACATTGCAAAGCAGCCATGACTGCTATGGACCACCTCTCCCACTTCCGCACTTCATGTCTCTCTTCATTCTGTTACCAAAATTTCCTGACCTGATTCTCAGCTCTTTTCCTTAAGATTTATTTGTTTATTGGTTGGGTAGTTTTGTTTTTGTTTTTGGTTTTGTTCTGAGACAGAATCTCACTATGCAGTTCAGGCTGGCCTCTAACTCACTGTGTAGTCCAAACTGGCCTCAAACTCATGGTAATCCTCCTATCTCAGCCTCCCTAGTGCTGGGATTAGAGATATGCTCCACCACACTCATGGTTGGTTAGCGTTTTATTTTGTTTTGATGTTAACATGTCAGTGACTGGCAGGGCTTAATATGTACTACAGAAATACTACTTTAAGCATGAATATTTAGTGGGATCATTTTAGGTATTTGTGGCAATCTGGAGATAAAGAAGGAGAAAAGATGTTAGAAATGAGTCCCCAGACACAAATTGTCTGTGCTGGAAAGAATGCACTCAGACAGAAAGCAAGAGGACTCAATGATGCAAAGTTTAAAGTTTACTTCAGGGGCACAAGTACACTCAGGCATGAGGCACCAGGCATGCTGAGTGGTGAAGAAGTGGGGTTTTAAGGCCTAACCCATGGGAAGCAGCTGATCTCTTTCCCCATTGACTAAGTTGAAGGTTCTCAGTCTACCCTGATGGCTAGTCTAAGCAGTGCAATGGATGGGTCTGAGGAGTTGCTGAACAGGATTGTTAAGAGAGGAAAGAGCAGGAGGGAGAGGGTGTGGAGAACAGAAGATCCTTGGCTACTGATAAGCTACCTTGATCTGAAGCTATGCTTCCAAAACTTAAACTGAGCAGGCATTTCCCATAATTTCAGTATGTTCAGGAGGGGCTACCTAGGATGGACTCTAGTCTATGATGGAGGCACTCCCGTTTATATCCTTTGATAGAGAAAGCAGGGCTGCATTTTCTCACAATTCCCCACCTCTCATGCCTTCATAGTCTTTTCTTTACATTCGGTGAGCAAAAGTTTATTCTCTCTGCTGTGTTTTTCCATCAGGATCACATTAGCCCATAAAGTGGGGGAGACAGTTTCATAAGGGCAGTCTCCAGGCAAGAACAAATAAATTTTAAACATGTATGACTGAAGCATGAACCTGTAATGCAGAGAACAACAGTAACCGGCTGGCTCTTAGACCTGACTACTGGTGAGGCTGGAAGCTGCCCACAGGGGTTAGAGATTGGAGTCCACTGTTTGTTTCTGGTCTACATTACTATAAATTCTATATCTTTGGTTATAATTTTTAGGTGTGTATTTTGGTGTGTGTGCCAAGTTGAAGTGAGAACACTATTAATCAAGATTAACTTTTTTCCAAATAACAAGGTCAATTGGGGCTTTGTGGGACCATGTATAGAGCCTCTCAGCTCTTTTGTTAGTGTTAACTACCAGAATGTGTTGTGGCCTTGCTTGACCATGTAGCTTCCTGTTACCCTTTCTGTTCAGATTTCCCCCCAAAGGCAGGTTGTTCAGAGGTGGCTGCATCTAGCTAAGCTTGTGATTGATTCACATTCTGATGCTGGGGTTAAGAGTGTGAGTGCCATGCCTGCCCTAGGATAGGAAGCCTGTATACAAAGAAGAGATAGAAAGAGTCTCTCTCTCGCTCTCTCTCTCTCCCCCACTCATTGCTTTTGCCATGAACTGTTGCCACTCTGCCATGTGCCATCCTGCCTTGAAGTCAGCAAATTATGACTGAAATCTCTACAAATTGTGACCTAAATAAACTTTGCTTCTTTTAACTGTGAGTCTAAAGTATTTTTCCTCAGTAACAAGAAAAGTAACTAAAATAGATTTTGGTACTGAGAATGGGATTGTTACTGTGACTGTTCCTGACCATGCAGCTCAGGAGCCTTTGACAATAGCTTGTGAGAAGAGTTGGAATGATTCAGAGATGCTAGTTGAAAAAGAAGAGCTGGAACACCTTAGGCTGTTCTGTGTAGCAGATTCTGGTCAGAGTTCAGAAAGTCAATAAAGACCAGACTTGGGAGGTTGCTCTTGGGAGGAAGTTTGTCTGCGTTTTGCTCATGTCCAGGGACTTTGCCTGAAAATGAAATTAAGGGTGGCAGACTAATTAATCTGGGACATGAAATTTTAAGGCAGTTTAATGCTGAGGCAGTGGCTTGGCTACAGTTGGGGGCTTTTAGCCAGATTTATATTGAGAATCAAAAGCTAAGAGCCCAGCAGAATGATTTAAAACATGTGCGTTTGGCCAGAAAGGAAGTTCTAGTAAGTTGTGGACTGCAATGATAGAGCAAAGGAAATCTTGATTGCTGAGGAAGAACAGGAGAATAGAAAAAATGGCCTGAGGACATCACAAGAAGCAGCAGTACCCTGGCCTTTGCAGTCTCAAAATTGCAAAAGTGAAAGACTTCATTTTGGGAAGAAAGCTCCAGAGTGCCATGTTCCAGAATGGCATCACCATAGAGAATTCTTTCCTCAGAGTTGGATTCAGAGTTCCCAGTGATCCAGGCACTTGATCTACAGCCAAGAAAGAGGGAAGCGTGATTACTGCTCCAGTTGTTGGCATACTTTGGCATCATCCACATGGTGCTGTTTTGAGGTGCATGCAGAATGGAAGAGTTCTGGGTCCAAGAAGGCCTCCATCCAGATTTCAGAAGGCTTGAGAGGCCAGGCAGTATGCCTCTGAGAAGGCAGAGTGTGAAGTTGTGAGTTCAAAGCTGCCAACATTCTAGATGTCTGATGCAAGTTTGTGTCCCCTAAAATTGAAGAGTGAATTCTAGGAACAAAGGAGGTTAAGAGCAGAATATATTTATTTATTTTTTAAGAGGAAAAATAAAAGACACATATAAGAAACACCAAAAGCAAAAGAGACAAACAAATGACTAGAGTAAATGCACAACAGTAACATTACAGGTTTACAAAACAGGATGATAGAAACTTGACAATGGTTGCAATATTGCATATCATTATCTTCAAAATGGTTGTTTACATTAACAGATATAGACATGTACAATTGATCTAGTCATATGAGTATTAACTGTTCTTTCTCAATAACTAATACATTCAGCAGTATGTTTATTTTAGTTATCTTACATATACATATATACAGATTTATATCTTTTCCTTTTCCCTTCCTTCTTTCCCCCTTTTCCCTTCCCAATTACTTTTGCTCTTTGAGCTGTTTTTTACCCTTGCATAGTGTTTACTATAGATTTTGGAACATATATACTTTTTCAGTTTCTTACACTAGGGAGACAATACGGTATTTACACATGTGGGTTTGATTTATCTCACTTATGAGTATGGTCTCAAGTCGTGACCATTTACTTATAAAAGTCTCAATGCAATCTTTCTTGATAGCTGAGTAGTACTCCATTGTATAAAAATACCACATCTTTTTTATCCATTCTGTGATTGATGGGCACTTGGGTTGTTTCCAAGATCTGGCTATTACAAATTGGGTTGCTATAAACATGGGTGCACAGATATCACTGTGGTATGATGTTTTCAATTCTTCTGGGAAAATGCCCAGAAGTGGGATAGCTGGGTTGAATGGGATCTCTAATCCTAGCTTCTTGAGGAATCTCCACACTGACTTCCACAGTGG